>ML807000.1:126219-147028 GCA_009831015.1 Picea engelmannii | reverse complement strand
TCATTAAGATAAATAACCTGGATTTTCCTAAATAAGGTTTCAATACCTCAATTATCAGTGCCATGAATGTGTGGGGTAGATTTTTCATTCCAACTGGAATATCCAACCACTCATACAATTCTTCTTTTGTCTTGAATTTTTTTTTCCAATCGTCACCATCACAAGTCCTTATCTAATCATATCCACTTTCCATATCAATCTTCGAAAAATACCTAGTGCCACTCAATTTTTTTGGTAGATCTCCATATGAGGTAAAGGAAACCTACACTTCCTAATTATTTTGTTTGTCTCTAGAATCCATACACATCCTCCATTCATCTCCTTTTTTTGATGCAATTAGAACAAGTATTTAACATGGGAATAAATTCTCTATGACTAATCCCGATATGTATAGTAACTCTTGAACTTGTCAATTAGTCTCTTCTCTTTCAGTAGGAATCAATCTATGAGGATATTTGTCTAGCAAACATGATCTGGTAATAAATCGATTTGATGAGAAATACTTCTCATTGATGGGAATCCTATACATCTCTAAATTATTCAAACATAATACCAATTGATGATGGAACACCATTCATCTATGTTGGAAGAACATCTTTGGGAAAGAATACAATACCAACTGGATAGGTGTTTTTCTACCCATCATGAGATGCATTCAAATCAAATTGCCAAGGCCTTCCTAACAAAATATGGAAAACATCCATGGAAAACACATCACAAATAACCTTCTCATAATAATTCACAATCTAAAAATTAATTAGACATTGTTTCCGATGATGTTACTTAATGTCCTTTCTATATCCATGAAACCTCATGAGCACTAGGATGTGGTATAGATTTCAAATTTAGCTTCTTAATTACTTCAGTGGAAACCAAGTTTTTTGTACTACCACTATCAACAATCAAAGAAAATAATTTGCGTCCATCTTTACAAACGGTTTTGAAGATGGTATTCCACTATGAATGTTTTTTTTCTTCATGCATATTCTCTAGTTTCAACAAAACTCTTTTGGAACATGAGATTCTCATGTTCTCAATGAATTTCATATGCATTATTTTCCACCACTGATTATGTTTCTTGAGTCGCATGAGTTCTAGCTTCTTGTCTTCTTTCTTCATTCACATTTTTTTTTATATTCAGTTGCTTTATTTCCATGACCACACTTGGATCATGAGCCCATTAATCTTTCTCTACCACTACCATATCCATGTCCTATATAGGAATCATAACCACTTTTGAAATCCTCTTTTTTAGAAATTGCATGAGCTTCTTGTTTTCTTCCACTCGGTTATCATGTTTCTACAAATTGCTTTTCTCTTCCTCTTGTTCCTCACTGCTTCTTGGAAAATTTATCTTCAATGCTCAAGGCTAATTGGTAAGATTATGACACTAATCAAACATTCATCAAACTCATTTCATCTTGTATGTTAAATCTCAAACCATTAACATTTGTGATGGATTTAACACTCTCAAATACTAGTGACTCAATGAATTCATAATGTGTTCATCAATATTTTCATGGTTAGCAATCAATTTTGACGATTTTTTTTTGTTTAGAAAGTAACATATAGAATTTTATGAAGTTTGTATAACCATTTTTTCATAAATGTTTCTATAAAGAAATCCCAATACTTAGTAACCATAAAAACCTAATTCCAAAAAGTGTTGCCAAGATTTGTGTTTTCACTTGAAAGAAAAAGAGATTCAAACAAATGGGGAATACAAACGAAATTTATGATTTCCCCATGTAGGATGAAAGGTCCACCAAGGATTCCCTTTCATCGGACCCCCTCATGTGAAAGTTTTTGAGCATCTAGTTCACAAAATTAGTAAGGAAAATTCATCTAAATACCACCCAAAATGACCCAAATCCATCTCAAAATCCCAAGTTTCTTCATCCCACATATGTGCTTCCACATAACCAAAACATCTTTGTAACCTTTCCACTTTGTGCATTTATAAACGATTTCATCTAAAATTTCTTCAATCACATCAAGCTACTTGTCTAGAATTTGCTTGGCCCATTTTGTCACATGCACATCTTTAGGGCTATCATCAATACCCTCATGATACTCATTATATAAATTGGAAATAGTGAATATAGGAGAAATATCCAAGCCACTTGGAAACTTGATTTTATAATCATTGTTCAAGAATTTTTGTAAAATGTGACACTATTTGATCTTCTTTAGTTTTAACTTGTCATGCATCCCTTAAGGAAATCTCTCCTTTCATGAATGAAATAACACCAAATCCCTTTCTACAAAATTATTATCTCTTCTTTCCAAATTTCCATTCATCTTATACTTTTTATTAATTTTTTGCAATTGTTCACTAACTTATTTATGAACTTCCTTCATATAATTAAAAAAGGCTCTACATCGACACTTTTCAAACTTACATATGACAAAGTCAACAAATCCTTTACCCCCTTTGGATATCTACATACACAACCTAGAATGTAATCTAACCTATAGATTTCTTCATAGAAATGTTATATATGATTTCTTTATGCACCGTCCCATTATCTCAATTTCTCTCCAACTAAACTTCTCAACAAATTACGTAAGTATTATTTATTGGGACAGGAGTGTCATACACTTTGAAGTACTACAATAAAGAAAATAATATTTGCAGTGTTGTAGTTGAGTAGAGAATACTTGTAGTGTTGTAATTGAGCAGATAATACTTGTAGTGTTGTAGTAGGGCAAAAAATACTTGTAGTGTTGCAATAGAGTAGATAATACTAGCAATAACAAAGAGCAATGACAAGGAATAATTTTCTAGTGGTTTCCAGTTTGCAGAAATGGTAAACCATAAATGGTATAGATTTTACTATGCTTATTTATTGAGTGTTAGGGCTGGAGGAAATCATAGAGTGTGAGTCTTATCTTACAGTTATGTTGTTGAAATTTCTCTAGAATTATTCTATTGTTGAACACTCTTATTGAGAGCATAGAGACTTTGTATTGTAACCATTTAGTTGTTGAATGATACCTTGAGTGTGCTTTAGAGTGTGGGGTTTTTCTCCCATAAGGATTTTCCCCAAAAAATCTACTTGTCTATGGTTTGTTATTTATTTATTTGTTTAACTATTTTTTTTTAGTTTCTACACATTCTTCTCTCATAGATTAGTGTAGGAAGTGTATTCTGCACCTCTGCTTCCTTTCATTTGGTATTGAATCCTAATCACCTTGGTTCTAAGGTGTTAGGGATGAGGCTTTTTGATATAATCTTTGTTTGAGTGGGAACTTGTGCACAAGGAAATCTTGTTGCGCAGAAATGGCGAGTACATCTTAATTAGAAATGGAGAAATTTAGTGACACTAACTTTGTGTTATCAAAGCTCAAGATGGAGGATCTTCTCGTAGATCAAAATCTATGGGTTGCAGTATCTAGAAACAAACCCATTGGTATGATATATGAAGAGTGGGTGGTGTTGGAGAGAAAATAAAGAAGTCTTATTGAATGTTTATGAAGGAAAAACCACAACAACTCTCTAGAAGAAGTAGGCTGATTTGTACCATGTTAAATCCTTGGTTAATAAAAAAATTCTATAGAAAAAGTTGTTTTCTTTGAGAATGGGTGATGGTGATTTTGTAGCTAATAACTTGAATGCACTTAATACTATTATGACCGAGTTGATCTTAGTTGGAGTGAAGATGGATGAGGGGGATCATTGTATGACCCTTTTGTGTTATTTGTTGAATTCATGGGACAACCTAGTAATGGCCATTGGAAGCATTGTGAAGACATCGATGATTGATGAGGTCATGACTTCTTTACTCTCAAAGGAGGTGAGGCAAAAATATTTAGAATCCACCAATGGGGCCTTGGATTTTCATGGAAGATAGAAGGAGAAAGGAAAGAAGAGGGAAAAGGGCAGATCCAAATCTAGTGGGAGACATAAGTCTCCTAGAAATTCTAAGGAAAAATGTTGGAATTGTGGAAAGTTCAAGAATTTTAGAAGGGACTACAAGGAAGAGAAGAAGAAGAAGAAGGAAAATAATGATTCTGATGATAAATCTAAAAACTATTCTCAAGAGGATGGTGGATATTCCTTTAATGTGGCTTTGGTAACCCATGTAGGCCATATTACATGGTTGATAGACTATGGAGCTCCCTTCCATATGAATTCCCATTAACATTGGTTTTCAATGTATGAGAAATATGATGGTGGGATGGTATGTCTTGGTGATGAATCTCCTCTCATCATAGTTGGTCATGGAAATGTCTTGATCAAATTCCCTAATGGTAGAGTAAAGGGGATCAATGGATTTTTGTGCATTCCGAGTATAGCACGAAATCTACTATCAGTAAGCACACTTAATGATGTGGGTGTGCAGGTTGTTTCCTCTGAAAAAGGGTGTAAGATGGTCTAAAGAGATATGGAACTCGCTAAGGTTATTTGTGTGGGAACTTTTTTCTATCTTGATGCATGCACTATTAAGTGTAATAGTTCTTCAGTTTCCATCGTAGAGAGATCTGCAGGATCTACAACTTCACAATCAAAACCTCCTAAAGAAGCTCTTGCTTCAAAAATTGAGTTACTTGCAGAGAAGACAATGCTATGGCACCAAATATTGGTCCATATAGGTGAGAAGGGCCTATAAGACTTGAAGAAAAAAAAAATGTCAATGGATTTAATGATTGTACTTTTGAATTTGATTTCTATGAGCATTGCATATATGGAAAACATAGCTGTGTTCAATTTTATTCTAGTTCTCACAAATCTTTTGGGTTGTTGGACTTAATTCATTTTGATGTATTTGGTCCAGTTAAAGTTCCTTTGATCTCTAAGGCTTTGTATTATGTGTCATTCATCGATGATTATTCTAGAAGAACATGGGTATATTTTCTAAGAACTAAATCTGAGGATTTTAGTCAGTTTAAGAAGCTTAAATCTCTCTTGGAAAATCATACTAGTAGGAAAATTAAGGTGTTGAGGACTGATAATGGTGGTGACTTTCATTTTGCATAGTTTGATAAGTTTTTTAAGAAGAAAGACATTGAAAGAGGTAAGACAACTTCGTATACCCCTAAGCAGAATAGAGTTGTATAATAGATGAATAGAACATTGATGGAGAGAACTAGGAGTATGCTTAGTGGAGTTAGCTTAGAGAAGAAGTTCTAGGAAAAAGTGGTTGTTACTGCATGCTACTTTATTAATAGGTATCCCACATTGGCTCTAATGGATAAGACCCCTATGGAGGTCTGGATAGGAAAGAATCCCTCACTTCTGCATCTTCATGTTTTTGGTTGTGAGGCATATGCTCATGTGCTGAAGGAGAAGCAATCAAAGTTGGAGAATAAGGAAGTGAAATGTGTATTCATTGGCTATGGTGTTGGAGTGAAAGGGTACAAGATTTGGGATCTTGTGGCTGGATTTTTTTTTTATAGTAGGAATGTTATTTCCAGAGAAGTTAAGTCTTCTCCCACAGTGGTGCAACCAAAAGAGGATGAGAAGAAGTTAGTGATTCAACTATCACCCAAGCTTGAGAAAGTTGAACTAGAAAATGAACAAGAAGTTCATGATGGATCCCATGAAGAGGAGGGTTTGTAGAGTTCAAAAGAGGAGTAAGAAACTTCACCTCAAACTTTAAGGAGGTCCACTTGGCAAAGAAGGAAACTAGACATGTATAATCATAGTCCATCTAATTTTAGATGTATATTTTATTTATCTACTAACATCGATGAGCCTAGAATAGTGAAAGAGGCAATGGAGATGGAAGATAAGGAGCCCTGGAGATTGGCCATGGATGAGGAAATGGATGCACTTAGAAAGAATGATACATGGGACTTGGTCCCATTTCCCGATAAACAAAAACCCATTGGATGTAAATTGGTTTTCAAAAGGAAGATCGATTTAAATGGTAATGTTTAAAAGCATAAGGAAAGGTTGGTTGCAAAAGGATATTCCCAGGTTGAGGGGATATACTTTGGTGAGATATTTTCCCTAGTTGCTAAGTTAACATCTATTAAGTTCTTATCATCTGTAGCGATATCCTTTGATTTAGAGATAGAACATATGGATGTGAAAACAACATTCCTACATGGTGACTCGAAGGAGGAGATCTATATGACACGATTAGAGCACTATGTTGAAAAAGGTAAAGAGTCTTATGTTTGCAAGTTAAAAGAGTCTTTATATGGTCTCAAACAATCTCCCTGAATGTGGTACCAAAATTTTGATACTTTTGTGTTGGGATTAGGATTTATGAGATCCAAATTACATCACTATGTGTATTACAAACAAGATAGTAGTCATTTCCTTGTTATCACTCTATATGTAGATGGTATGTTATTCTTTGGTCATTGTAAGGATATGATTTGTGATTTGAAGTCCCAAATTTTAGCACAATTTGATATGAAGGATTTGGGGGTTGCAAAAAATATTTTAGGAATGGAGCTCATGAGAGATATAACAAATAAAAGATTTGGTTGAGATAGAGTAAGTATGTAAACTCTGTGCTACAACGTTTTCACATGGCATATTACAAACCATTGAGTGTTCTAATTTCTGTGGGAACCAAGCTTTCAATTGAGTAGTAACTTATAACACATGTATAGATAGAGGATATGGTTTGTGTTCCTTTTGTCAATGTAATTGGTAGTTTGATGTATGAGACATTACCCAAGAAATCGGAGTCTTAAGTCAATTCATGGCTAACCTAGATGTAAACATTGGGCTATATTGAAGAGGGTCTTCAAGTATTTGATAGGTACCTCTGAATATTCCATTTTCTATCATAGTGATGTTTCAAGGGACCCACACTCAATGGATATACATAGTTATATGGGCTCTAATTGGGTAGGAGATGTAGATAGAAGTAGATCTAGAGAGGATGTGTGTTTTGGTTGTTTGGTGGAGGAGTGAGTTGGATGAGAAAACGACAAGCTATGTGAACTTTGTCCACTACAGAGGCAAAGTATATGACAACTACTCATGCCTTTAAGGATTCCATTTGGCTTATGAAACTGTGCTCATAAGTAGGGTTAATTCAGAAAGCTATTACGATTCAATGTGATAGTAACAATGCCATTTTTTTGGATAAGAACCCAACCTTTCATGCAAAGATGAAGCATATAGATATATGATACCATTTCATTAGGGACATAGTAGAGGATAGAAATGTGATATTAGAGAAAGTTAACACCTTGTTGAATGGTACAAATGCATTGACAAAACCTGTGAGCATAGGCACATTCAAGTGGTGTTGTGAGCCTATGGGTCTTATGGGCCTTATCAATTAGCTTGTAGTTTGATGTATCCATCCTTGTACCCTTGCAAGGTATATGCCAATTGGGAGAATGTTGGGACATGCGTGGCATACACCTTGCAATGTTGTAGTAGAGTAGAGAATATTTTCAATGTTGTAGTTGAGAAGAGAATACTTGTGGTGTTGTCGTTGAGCGAAGAATACTTGTAGTGTTGTAGTAGAGAAAAGAACACTTGTAGTGTTGCAATAGAGTAGAGGATACTAGCAGTGACATGGAATAACTTTATAGTGGTTTCCAATATGCAGAAATTGTAAACCATAAATGGTTTATGGTTTTACTATGCCTATTTATTGATTATTAGGGATGGAGGAAATCATAGAGTGTGAATCTTACCTTATCGTTATGTTGCCAAAATTTCTCCATAATTATTCTACTATTAAACACTCTTGTTGAGACAATAGAGAATTTGTATTATAACCATTTAGTTGTTGGATAATACATTAGGTCTTCTTTAGAGTGTGGGGTTTTTCTCCTAGGAGGGTTTTCCCCAAGAAATCTTGTTGTCTATGGTTTGTTGTTAATTTCTTTGTTGCAATTTTTTTGTTCATAGTTTATGAAATTTTTTCTCTCATAGATTAGTGTAGTAACCATATTCTTCGTATATGTTTCCTTTCATTATTTACCACTTAAGTTTTCTCCTCTATCTATGGATGATAGACAAAACTAAATTACAATCTCATGCACATTTTCTTCCTCAAATTCCTCCATAAATGCCCCCCAAAAATATTATCTTAGATACACTAATAGGGTTATCATCAATACTCTCATGATACTCATGTAAACTAGAAATATTGAAGATAGGATAAATATCCAAACCACTTGGAAACTCATTTTTATAAGCATTGTTTGAATTTTTTTGTAAAATCTTACATAATTTTTTCCCTTCTTTGATTTTTGCTTGTTATACTCCCGTCGATGAAATGTGTCCTTCCACAAATGTGCTAACACCAAATCCCCCTTAATAAATTTCCTATCTTTTCTTCTCAATTATACATTAATCTTATACTTCTAATAAGTTTGTTGCACTATTCACAAACATGTTTATGAGTTTCCCTCTTATAATTACCAAAAGGCTCTACAATTGTCCTTTTCATACTTGCATACAAAGAAGTCAGTTTTATAACTTCTACCTTTTGTTAATAGAAAAATCCAACAACACTCCACCCATTCCTTGACATCCTTTGTAATGACTCACCAATAGTACCTTTCTTCCACCAACACTTTAGTTTTATCAATTCCAAACCTACCACTTAAATCACCATTATGAAATTTACAAATTAAATTCTCTCTTAGTGCACCTCTTGGTTTGCACAACTAACAATTATTGAACATGAAACCCTCTTGAATGAAGTAGTCCAAATATGTTGTCCTATCTTCTCTCCATGGCTTCTTACATGTTATCCTCATTGTTAAATTTTCATATGTTGCATATAACTCTTTCATACTTTCCAATCCAATAATGCAACAAACATGGGAAACAACTACATTGATCTTCTACTTGATGCATTTGCTACATAGTTATATTTTCATGATCTATGTTTCAAAACAAAAGTTCAACTCTATAAAAATTCTACCCATTTCACATGTAGATGAATTAACTTTGCTTGGTTGTTTATGAATTATAGTCTCTCGTGATCTATATATAAAACAATCTCTTTGGTAGGAAGTATTGTTGTCACTTCTTCAAAGCTTACACGATAACATAGAACTCTTGGTCATGAACTAAGTAATTTCACTTGGCCTGATTCAAATTCTCATTGAAGAAAGCAACTGGTCTTCCTTCTTGACTCAAGTTTTTTCCTATCACTAAACCATGTGCATCACATTCAACTTGAAAAACTTTATTAAAATCTAGTAATGCTAAAACATGTTTTTATGTTACCTTTGTTTTCAATGTCTCAAAACTTTTGTAGGTTGTTGTTGTCCACTAAAAATCAACCTTTGTCATGCTTTTAGTCAAGGGTGTACATATGCCACAAAATTTTTGAATAAACTTGCAATAAAAACTCATCAAACCATAGAAACTTCTTACCTTGAAAATGTTGCAGGAATCAACGATTCAACAATCACATTCACCTTCTCTAAATCCATCTTTGAACCATCTTGGGAAATCACAAACTCAAGTAAACCAACTCTTCTTGCATCAACAAATGTTTCTTGAGATTAATCAACAACTTCTCCTTTTCTAGTCGCTCCAAGACTTGTCTCACATCCATGATATGCTCTTCTTTCATCTTGTTAAAAATTAGAATGTCATCAAAATAAACCACCATAATTTTCCCAAACAAAGTTCCAATACCTCATTCATTGGTCTCTCGAATGTCTTGCATGCATTTGTGAGTCCAAATGGCATAACCAACCACTCATACAATCTTTTGTTTGACTTGGAAGTTTTTTTTCCATTCATCACCTTCACAAATCTTTATCTAATCATATCCATTTCTCATACCAATCTTCCAAAATTTCCTGGTTCCACTCAAACAATCCATTATATCTCCATACAAGGTAAATGAAACCTATACTTCATCATATTTTGTTCATGTCTCTAGAATCCACACACATCCTCCATTCACCTCTTTTCTTTGATGCAAGTATAAAAAGTAATGCATGTGGGCTTACACTCTTATTGATCAATCCTCTATCTAGTAACTCCTGGATTTGTCGATAAATCTCTTCTCTTTTAGTAGGGATCAATCTATGAGGAACTTTGTTTGGAAGATGTGATCCAATAATCAAATTGATTTGATGAGAAATACTTAAAGAGAAAATTGTTATCTGTGAAGAAGACCAACAACCTTCTCATACATTTAATGATCATGCGGTTGATTACATGGAAGGTTACTTCAGTTCAAACTTGCAGCATGTGCTCAGCTATCAACCTGAAAAAGAAGATGAAGTTGATCAATAAATTGGTGTTAAAGGTTATTTTCCTCCCTCTGAAACTAATATAAGTATGCAACAAGATTTCCAGCAAGGCAAAGTGTTTCAACGTTTCCTTTCTTCCCCTGAGAATGGTGTGGTGGTCCAATTTCTAAATGGCCTAGACATGGATGAGGATTCTAAAACTGCATCTATGGAAACTTCAAGTAGTGAACAAACGAATTACATAGAGTTTCAAGAAAGCAACAAAACAACGTATGCTATTTTTCAATCAGAAATACAGAAAGATAACGAAGAGGCGGTGGTTTTGTTTGATTCATTTAAAAATCATGGTTTTGAAAATGCATACATGGGAACTCTGGACTGCGAAATAGTACACGATGTTCGCTTTTCACATTTGCAAGAAGATTATGAGAAGAAACTTATTTCCATTCATTCATTTGAAAGCCAAAATGACAATACTCAAGAAAATTTCCAGAAGATTAATAAAACCAAATCAGAACCATTTGGTGAACACAAGGATAACCCTGATGCACATAGTATGGTTGTCATATTTAAAGATGTTCAAGGATGTATGAATATTTTTGTTGATATGCATGAAATATTAGACAAACCTATTGTTGGAATTTCATTTGAAAGTGTTCCCAGAACTGAAGAAATAGAGCAAGAGAAACAAACACTTATGAAAGAGTCTTGTCTTTCTGTTTTTTCTCATCAAGAAGAAATGATTTTTCATGATTTTCAAGATTTTGTGGCCATCCTATTACAATCTGCAGTGAAGGAGGAGTTTGTTTCATTCATAAGCTCAGGTTTTGGATTCAACTTTTGTTTTCAGCTGCCATCTTTTACATTTTTCTACCTACTTAAGAAAGATGTGAACGGAGAAAAATTGGGAAGCCAATTGCTTGATTGGCTGCATTGGAACTTTAGCATCACTTGATTGAGTATTCATTTAATCATTTTTAGGGTAGGTAAGTGCAAATAAGCTTGTTGGTCAAGCATTTTTCGGATTTCCAGTAGTGTATACAGTCATATTTCTAGCGGTATATTCAGTAGCCAGTGGATAGTAGTGTGTAGAGTTTGGTTTCCAGGAGACATTGGTGACAGGTTGGAGCATGGTACACACACATGTTTTGGGAGTAGCCCAATGGATCTGGCACCTAGTATACAAGTTATTTGCTACCTCATAGGGAGGGTAACATCCCTAGTTGGAGCCTATGCTATCACCATAATAATTTCTTGGAATCCAAGTCTTGAGATTTGGTGGAATGTTAAATCAGTATAAAGGAGTGTTAGATTAGCGGGTGGGGTCATATCTGGCGGACAGGGTTAAAATCGGCGGAGACGTAGGAGTGATGGGACCCGACGGGCCATAGATCTTGAGCAGCCCAGATTGACAATCAGGAGACATATCGGGCAAGGAAGCAACGCGAAGGTTAAGCACTAGAGAGAGGGCCGAGGAAAATACCGTGGTTTCAACCCATAGACACATGGCACCTCCAAAATCATATCGGGGAGAAAAGCGGGTGAGCGCGAAACCACTCAACCACGCCCCGATGTCACGTGTTCTAATATCATTAAATATGTCAAATCTAAACGTCGCGTGTGGAGAGGGGAAAGTGACGGCCGGTCAAATCATCTCATGCCACTTGTTCAAGTACCTTTCGTCCGTGCAATGCTAGGTGAGCGCCGCCAAATAACCAACTCGAAGGCTCATCATTCGAAATAGATTGGCCAAACATGATAAACCGATGTACCTACAAGTACTCTTGTCAGTAGTTCATGATTAGCACTCAATGACGATTATCATTAAAAACATGGGTTACATTACTATGTTTTGGGCAGTTAACGTTCTATTTCAGAACGAGGTAATCACAGGTCGAATCATTCAGCTAAGGAAGCTAAGTTCATGCTTTCTACAAAACCAGGGAAAATGGATACGACAGACCAAGTGGCCTCCAGTGAACCAGGATTTTCAACTAATATGACAAATTCATCATTGAAGAAGAGAGAGAAATTGGTTGCTCGAATCTTAGCAACGAAAGTTTATACAAATCCTTTGGGAGAGCCAGGAGCAGATGAAGAGGTCAGATTAAATCCCATCATGAAGGATTTAATCATCAACGGATACGCAGGCTAACACCATACACGAGTTGTCAAGAGGAAACAGAGCAAGTGTTAGAAGACAGAGGTAAAATTTGAGGTGGTCGAAAGCGTTGGGGAAAACCAACCTGCATGGCTTGATACGTTAAAAGAAGAAATTGCCAAGATGAAATAGATTGCAGGCTAAATTTAGTGTGTGTCAGAGAATTTTGTAATAATATTGACAAATGGCCTTCAAGGAAAAAAACTCAAATATGTCAGTTTTGTTTATAATGTCCCCTAGAAAATAGGAGTTCGGTTGTTGTACGTTACTCTTTTGTAACCGACAACTATTTTTGGAACTTTGGGGAAGATGATTCATTTTGAATCTCAGACGTAATCTACCTATATATACTATTACGAAGATAAATAAATGGTTGGATGGGCCGAAGAGGGGTCTTCCCTCATAGCATGAAGACTTTGTAAATCCATGGAGCTAAAGTGAATATACAATACATAAGCGTTTTGAACTATTTATGAAAAGATTCTAATGGTTGTGATATGAGTTATGTTTTCTCTCATAGTGTGTATTTCTTGTGTCTTTGAAATCCAATTTACATTTTCAACTTTTAAATTGGAGAGTTAAGAGTTTGGAATTTGTCTTATGACGCTCTCGACTTAGCAATTTAAATGATGTAATCCTCTTCTTAACTAATTCAGAATTCATTTCAATATGCTCTGATGCAGTTATTTGTTTCCCTTTTCCTCTTTCACCATGCATATTTCAGTTTTAAAAACTCAGACTCGTTTCCTCATTTAGCCTTTCTCCTCTAGATAGTTCTAATGGCATGCCACTGCTTTATTCATTTTCGACTCCATATCCCCAAATGTCACCCCCTTTCCTTTGCCAGCAACTGTATAAAACCCCCAAACAAACCAAATCTAGCCACTGATTATCAAAGAAATACCTAGTGACGCGAGAGAGCCCTCTCTGAGTTGACCAGGCTAGTGCCCAGCTCTAAAGTAGGTTGAAACAGTTACCTATGTCATTTGTCTATTCAGCTGGACAAAATTTACAGAGTGCTAACACAACTATCACCCAAGCTTGATAAAGTTGAACTAGAAAATGAACAAGAAGTTCATGATGGACCCCATGACGAGGAGGTTTCATAGATTTCAAAAGAGGAGGAAGAAACTCCACCTCAAACTTTAAGGAGGTCCAATTGGAAAAGAAGGCAACTAGACAGGCATACTTATAGTCCATCTTATTTTAGATGTATATTTTATTTATTTACTGACATCAATGGGCCTAGAAAAGTGAAAGAGGAAATGAAGATGGAAGATAAGGAGCCCTAGAGATTGGCCATGGATGAGGAAATGGATGCACTTAGAAAGAATGATACATGGGACTTGGTTCCATTTCTTGATAAACGAAAACCCATTGGATGTAAATTGGTGTTCAAAGGGAAGATCAATTTAAATGGCAATGTTTAAAAGAATAAGGAAAGGTTGGTTTCAAAAGGATATTCCCAGGTTGAGGGGATATACTTTGGTGAGATATTTTCCCTAGTTTCTAAGTTAACATATATTAGGTTATTATCATCTGTAGCGATATCCTTTGATTTAGAGATAGAACATATGGATGTGAAAACACCATTCCTACATGGTGACTCGAAGGGGGAGATCTATATGACATGGCCAAAGAATTATGTTGAAAAAGGTAAAGATTCTTTTGTTTGCAAGTTAAAAGAGTCTTTATATGGTCTCAAACAGTCTCACAAAATGTGGTACCAAAATTTTGATTCTTTTGTGTTGGGATTAGGATTTATGAGATCCAAATTAGATCATTATATGTATTACAAACAAGATAGTGGTCATTTCCTTGTTATCACTCTATATGTAGATGGTATGTTATTCTTTGGTCATTGTAAGGATGTGATTTGTGATTTGAAGTCCCAACTTTTAACACAATTTGATATGAAGGATTTGGGGGATGCAAAATATATTTTAGGAATGTAGATCATGAGAGATATAGCGAATACAAGATTTGGTTGAGATAGAGTAAGTATGTAAACTTTGTGCTACAACGTTTTCACACGATATATCACAAACCATTGAGTGTTCGAATTTATGTGGGAACTAAGCTTTCAATTGAGTAGTAACCTATAACATTTGTATAGATGGAGGATATGGTTTATGTTCCTTATGTCAGTTTAATTGGTAGTTGGATTTATGCTATGGTATGTACTAGATGAGACATTGGGAGTCTTGAGTCAATTCATGGCTAAACTAGATGTAAACATTGGGCTATGGTGAAGAGGGTCTTCAAGTATTTGATAGGTATCTCTGAATATTCCATTTTCTATCACAGTAATGTTTCAAGGGACCCACATCCAATGGATATACACGGTTATGTGGGTTCTAATTGAATAGGAGATGTAGATAGAAGGAGATCTAGAGCGGATGCGTGTTGTGGTTGTTTGGTGGAGGAGTGAGTTGGATGAGCAAACGACAAGCTATGTGAACTTTGTCCACTGCAGAGGCAAAGTATATGACAACTACTCATGCCTTTAAGGAGGCCATTCTGCTTATGAAATTGTGCTCATAAGTAGGGTTAAGTCATAAAGCTATTACGATTCAATGTGATAGTAACAATTCCATTTGTTTGGATAAGAACCCAACCTTTCATGCAAAGACGAAGGATATAGATATCTGATACCATTTCATTAGGGACATAGTAGAGGATGGAAAGGTGATATTAGAGAAAGTTGACACCTTGTTAAATGTTGCAAATGCATTGAAAAAACCTGTGAGCACAGGCACATTCAAGTGGTGTTGTGAGCCTATGGGTCTTATGGGACTTATCAATTAGTTTGTAGTTTGATGCATTCTTCCTTGTAACCTTGCAAGGTATATGCCAATTGGGAGAATGTTGGGACAGGTGTGGCATACACCTTGCAGCGTTGCGGTAGAGTAGATAATATTTGTAATGTTGTAGTTGAGAAGAGAATACTTGTGGTGTTGTAGTTGAGCAAAGAATACTTGTAGTGTTGTAGTATACAAAAGAACACATGTAGTGTTGCAATAGAGTAGAGGATACCAACAATGACATAAAATAACTTTATAGTGGTTTCCAATATGCATAAATGGTAAACCATAAATTGTTTATGGTTTGACTATGCATATTTATTGAGTGTTAGGGATGGAGGAAATCACAGAGTGTGAATCTTATCTTATTATTATGTTGCCAAAATTTCTCCATAATTATTCTACTACTAAAAACTCTTGTTGAGACAATAGAGACTTTATATTGTAACCATTTAGTTGTTGGATAATAGATTGGGTCTTCTTTAGAGTGTGAGTTTTTTTCCCCATAAGGGTTTTCCCCAAGAAATCTTGTTGTCTATGGTTTATTGTTTATTTCTTTGTTGCAATTTTGTTGTTCATAGTTTATGCACATTTTTCTCTCATAGATTAGTGTAGGAAGCATATTCTTCACATATGCTTCCTTTCATTATTTACCACTTAATTTTTCTCCTCTATCTATGGATGATAGAAAAAACTAAATTACAATCTCATGCACATTTTCTTCCTCAAATTCCTCCATAAATGCCCCCAAAAAATATTATATTAGACACGCTAATAGGGTTATCATCAATACTCTCATGATACTCATGTAAACTAGAAATATTGAAGATAGGATAAATATCCAAACCACTTGGAAACTCATTTTTATAGGCATTGTTTGAATTTTTTGGTAAAATCTTACACAATTTTTTACCTTCTTTGATTTTTGCTTGTTATACTCCCCTCGATGAAATGTGTCCTTCCACAAATGTGCTAACACCAAATCCCCCTTAACAAATTGCCTATCTTTTCTTCTCAATTGTACATTAATCTTATACTTCTAATAAGTTTTTTTTACTATTCACAAACTTGCTTATGAATTTCCCTCATATAATTAGCAAAAGGCTCTACAATTGTCCTTTTCATACTTGCATACAAAGAAGTCAGTATTCTAACTTCTACCTTCTGTTAATAGACAAATCCAACAACACTCCACCCATTCCTTCACATCCTTTGTAATGACTCACCAATAATACCTTTCTTCCACCAACACTTTAGTTTTATCAATTCCAAATCTACCACTTAAATCACCATTATGAAATTTACAAATTAAATTCTCTCTTACTGCACCTCTTGGTTTGCACAACTATCAATTATTGAACATGAAACCATCTTGAATGAAGTAGTCCAAATATCTTGTCCTATCTTATCTCCATGGCTTCTTACATGTTATCCTCATTGTTAAATTTTCATATGTTGCATATAACTCTTTCATACTTTCCAATCCAATAATGCAATAAACATGGAGAACAACTACATTGATCTTCTACTCGATGCATCTGCTACATAGTTATATTTTCACGATCTATGTTTCAAAACAAAAGTTCAACTCTATAAAAATTCTACCCATTTCACATGTAGATGAATTAATTTTGCTTGGTTGTTTATGAATTATAGTCTCTAGGGATCTGTATATAAAACAATCTCTTTGGTAGGAAGCATTGTTGTCACTTCTTCAAAGCTTACACGATAGCATAGAAATCTTGGTCATGAACTAAGTAATTTCACTTGGCCTGATTCAAATTCTCATTGAAGAAAGCAATTGGTCTTCCTTCTCAACTTAAGGTTTTTCCTATCACTAAACCATGTGCATCACATTCAACTTGAAAAACTTTATTAAATTCTAGTAATGCTAAAACATGTTTTTTTGTTACCTTTGTCTTCAATGTCTCAAAACTTTGTCAGGTTGTTGTTGTCCAATAAAAATTAACCTTCCTCATGCTTTTAGTCAAGGGTGTACATATGCCACTAAAATTTTGAATAAACTTTCAATAAAAACTCATAAAACCATAGAAGCTTCTTACCTTGAAAATGTTGTAGGAATCCACGATTCAACAATCACATTCACCTTCTCTAAATCCATCTTCGAACAATCTTTGGAAATCACAAACCCAAGTAAATCAAATCTTCTTGCATCCACAAATGTTTCTTGAGATCAACAACTTCTCCTTTTCTAATCGTTCCAAGACTTGTCTCTCATCCATGATATGCTCTTCTTTCATTTTGTTAAAAATTAGAATGTCATCAAAACAAACCACGATAATTTTCCCAAATAAAGTTCCAATACCTCATTCATTATTCTCTCGAATGTGTTGCATGCATTTGTGAGTCCAAATGGCATAACCAACCACTCATACAATCTTTTGTTTGACTTGGAAGTTTTTTTCCATTCATCACCTTCACAAATCTTTATCTAATCATATCCATTTCTCATACCAATCTTCCAAAAATACCTGGTTCCACTCAAACAATCCATTATATCTCCATACAAGGTAAATGGAACCTATACTTCATCATATTGTGTCTATGGCTCTAGAATCCACACACATCCTCCATTCACCTCTTTTCTTTGATGCAAGTACAACAAGCAATGCATGTGGGCTTAAACTCTCATTGATCAATCCTCTATCTAGTAACTCTTGGATTTGTCAATGAATATCTTCTCTTTTAGTAGGGATCAATCTATGAGGAACTTTGTTTGGAAGATGTGATCCAAGAATCAAATTGATTTGATGAGAAATACTTCTCAGTAATGGGAATCTATTGCCATATCATGTTAAATTATATCTCTTATTCTTCCAGCAACTTCCCAATCAGTGATAGAATAACATTCTTCTATGTTAGGGAAACATATATGGAAAACTCTACAAAACAACATTTGGTCATTTTAACTTCCTTTGAAAATTACTTGAACTTAAATTTGAACATTTGGTTTTGTATTTGATCTAATATGTTGATTATAGGGTCGCATAGAAATTAAATGTTTTATACCCTAGTAATATTCAAACCTACACATTTTAAATATCATTAATGTTTTTCTGAGTGCACAATGAATACAACATTTAGAATCTGGTTTTGTCCTATCATGCACATTTAATTACATGCTCGTGTCTTGTTAAAAACTACAATCTAATTCTTAGTATCAAAACCAATATAATTGGACTTTGTTTTTTCCTTTGTTTGTAAGTTTGAAATGTTCTTTGGTTGATTAATGTATTTATTATGTTGGGAAACAGGAAATGCATTTTAAGTGATTCCTTACATATTATTTAAAGAGACAATTTTCACCCATTAGTTGGAGTATAATGACTTTGAACGACATATATTCTTATCTATTGGGAGATGAAATTCTAGAGTTTTAATTCTTTCTTTTTCTTTTCTCTTTAAGACAGATTATGTGTGTGCAAATCGTTCTCAAGTCGCATGCCCTTTGTATAACAATGTTTTCATAAGAAGCATGACTTGTGATCATAAGAAGCATGACTCACTAGTTTAGAGTCAAGTTGTTAGGAAATTGTCAATGAAGTGCAATTGGTTGGTTGGTTGTTTGAATGAAACACAATGGTTTAGGGTAATCACAAAGCATATGCACCTCTAAGTCATGTTAGAAAGCAGAAGTACGTAAAGGTAGAGATGTTAACACATCAATCAGGGAAGCAAGAAAATTACCTATATAAATTAAAGCAATGCGAAATACATCTCTAAGTAATTTTGGAAAGCAAAAATACTTAATTAGGTCAATCATATAGATGTTCACACATAGCATATGCACCTTCAAGTCATGTTAGAAAACACAAGTACGTAAAGGCAAAGATATTAACACATCAACTAGGAAAGTGAAAAATTACTTGTAAAGTGATATGCATTTCTATATCATTTTGGAAAACATAAGTACATAATAAGTAATGTTAATAACAAAGATGTCCACAAATGAACTAATGAATGAAGAATAATCACCTCTAAATTTTGTTAATAACATAGTGAAGAGGATGTTAACTAATCAATTAGGAAAAGTGAGAATAATATGAGGTTGTTAATTTGAAGGTGTCCCTTATGAAAGTGGCATATAGTTCAACGGTGAAGGAGAGTAGAGCAACCATTAGTTTGAAGAGGCATATAGTTCAAGGGTGAGGCAAAGTAAAAACCCTAAACTCGCATTCTAGTTTTTTACAAATTTTTTTACTGGCCTAATATTGTATTATATATGCATTGCATTTTTTTTTGAGAATACCTAATTGCGTAAAATTGTAACTTGTAACTTCTCATAGATTTTTTGTAACGATGCAAAAGTTTCTTCTACAATTTCTATTGTTTCTATCAATTATTTTTAGCATAGAGGTCTCGACATCTTTTTCAACATTCCCTGTTCTTTCATCATTCTCTACTAAAAGACGTAGGGACATCACAGCTTATCGGCTCTTGTTGATTAATGAAACCCCTATAATAACAGGAGAGATTATGATAAAAAACTAGTCCCATACATCCGACGGAAAGATTGATCAAGTGGTTTACTTAAATGGTTGAAAACATAATGAGAAACAAAAAAATTAGTTTAAGGAGCGGAGCAAGTAGCACTTTATCATGCAATGTATTGTTGGTCAAATCACAATTTTATAGTGTTTAAATCGTGTTTTTGAATGCATAAATCGATTCAATGTTCTCAAAAAACTCAGGGTATCCATTATATGCAATCTCAACTACTGAAATCTGCAATTCTAACTAATAGATTTTGGAAGAAACTCATCCAAAATATCAAACTTGGCCCATCCCCACGTAACTGATCCTGCCCACAGACTAACGCGGCCCATGAAAGCCAAATCGATTCCCCTTGATCTGTTTTGATTCCTTTTCCCTTGACTTCGGTAGGTCTCTCTCAACGAAGAACAATATCCACCCTACTATGCAGCATTGAATGCTGCTGCTAATGCTGCGACAGATCTGAATATACATCACGCGCTACAACATTGAATGCTCTGCAGGGTGGATATTGGCCGCTCCCTCTACTACTAAAACTTCAATATAGACCTTTTAGATAGGCATAGTCTAAATGCTCTAAGTTTTTTATTTTTTGGGGGCGATTATTATCTGAATCTGGCAATGCGATTGTTTGTCAACAAATCGTGTTTTTGAATGCATAAATCGATTCAGTGATCTCAAAAAAACTCAAGGCACCCATTATATGCAATCTCAACCACTGAAATCTACAATTCCAACTATTAAATTTTGGAAGAAACCCATCCAAAAAAAATTACCCAAAAAAATGTAAAACCATATAATGTTTAGACTAAATCTAAACATTGTGGTTGTGGTTTTCACACAGGTGACTTGGTCCAAATCCTTCAGAGCTGAACCAAATTTAATGTATATTTTAAATGTCTTTGTTTCTGAATGTATTATTTTAGAAGGATAACTGTGTATAAAGAAATCTGCAAGAGCTGTAGTTGCTGGAATAGCTCAGTTGGTCAGATCGTGTGGCTGCTAACCCACACTTCACTTGCTCATATTCTTTGTTCGGCCATGGAGACTAAAGAACTTCACAAACATGAAAACAAAAGAGATTCAAACAAATAGGGAACTAAATGGAAAGTTACGATTTGCTTATGCAGAATCACAGGTTCATCAAAGGAGTTCCTGGATCAGCATAACCATTGTCAATGTG
>ML807000.1:113173-126169 GCA_009831015.1 Picea engelmannii | reverse complement strand
AATCAATGCAAGGATTTAGATTTGTTATTAGTGAAAATTTAATTGATGAAGTAGAGATTGATGTAGTGTCTCTTGATGTCTAGGGTGTGGAATTTTTGTAGTTTTTACATGTATATGAGGGATACTATCTTCATGAGAAGGGAAAATCGATATCTTTTACTAGTAAATGTTTTATTATCAAAGCATATAAGGGAAAGTTTAAGATCTTTTTGGTGAGAATACATCAAGTTAAATAATTGATTAGGGTGTGGTATTTTTGTAGTTTTTACATGTATATGAGGGATACTATCTTCATGAGAAGGGAAAATCGATATCTTGGTAAATGTTTTATTATCAAATCATATAAGGGAAAGTTTAAGATCTTTTTGGTGAGAATACATCAAGTTAAATAATTGATTAGTACAAGTAAGAAGTATCTACTTCTTTTCTTAAGACAAAATTAGAATTACATCAATTCAATAGGCGTGAAGGCATTTTTAGAAAGATGTAGGAAAGAATAAAAACATCTAGCAGAAGAATTTTTACAATTGTAAAAACAAATTCTAAAAACCAAAAGATATGTCACCTAAGAGGAAATGCAATACAAGATATAGGTACTATAAAATTCTATTTTACCAAATATATGATTGTACACAATATCCATATACATTCAAATAAATAATATAATTATTATAATTCTAGTATACAAAGTGATAATTATATTTTAAATTAATAATTAATATACATATTATATTCCCCCGAGATGTAGAGTAGTTGGTGATGGAGTGTACTATTAAGGCACTCTGTTATGTAAAGTTATTGGTTTGAAACCCCAGCTTGCCTTGTGTGTCACATGTGTGGTATCGTGGGCAGACCCGAAAGTTATAGCGGTAATAGTCGGATAACACAACCTGTGTCATGCAAGTATGTGCCTGACTAGTTAATGATTCCGCCAATATCTCTCTCTATACACACACACACACAACACATATTATATTTTATATTATTATAATTGTTATTGTTAAGTCATGTGTATGATCAAAGTTTATAATATTTATCTTTTATGTGTCTGTGTTACAAAGTGGGAAACATGGAATCGTTCCGATGGAGATCTACCGAAAGTCATACTTGGTTCCTTGCCTACTTTTGAAATTTGATGGTTTAGCATTTCTCATCGAGCATGGGCATGGAAGTTTTTACCCTACTTTTGAAGGTTGATTGGGCAATGTGGAATTGTATCTCGAGACATTGACATAGATAAGGAAAGCTATTTATGATTTGAAGAGGAGCTTGGGATGATCCACGAGTTAATGAAAACACCACACTAAAAAATGATCATTGCATCAATAATCGATTCAATCTTTCTATTAGGCATTGTCTAACCGTTCTATGTTTTTTCCCTCCTCGTCGAAATTCGACAACATAAATCTGCACAAAATCACAACTTTATGTTATTTAAATTGCACTTCTAAATGTAGAAATGGATGCAACGTGGTGAAAAACCCCTAGAGCACTTGGATTATACAGATTTAACCACTCAAATATGCAGATCCAACAATATCTCGTCTGATTTCGAGCAAATATCCCCAAAAAATGTGCCCAGAAAAAAGCAAAAACATAACACATTTAAATTACAACTTTCTATTATAAAACTAGTTTCAACCAAATTCAATTCTTTTATTGCTACAACTATGTTTTTATTTTTTTGATAGCATCATATAAATTCCAATTTCAATTTCGAATTATTTGATCAATATCTCCCTACAGGTTCCCTATACATGATGCTTCTCTCTTTTATATGATGTCTAGTAATATTAAGTTGAATTCTCATGTTAATATACTATTTTTAGGATGAAGTATGATTCTCCTCTCATTTTATCTGATGTTTAGTAAGATCAAGTTGATATTTCTCGCTAATATACAATATTTATTTAGGATGTAGTTTCTCTGAGTTATTTGGGGCATGGTTACAAGTTATTCGAGTATTTTCTTTTGTTATTTGAGTGAAGAATATTATTATATCATTTTATCCTTGAAGATTTGTTGGAACTTACAAGGTGGCTAGTCCCTAACTATGTGATTAATGATCAATATAATTAGCTAATCTACATGAATAAGTTTCTTGAAAGGGAGGGGAAGAGATATTACAATTACGACGAATAAGTTTCTTGAAAGGGAAGGGAAGAGATATTACAATGGTTAAATGAATATCTTTAAAGGCAATGAAAATAAGTAGTGAACGCTTATAACTAATTTTGTTAAAAAAATGACTTTCACTTTCTCAAATGATCCAATAATCAAAAGCTAAGTCCATATAAAGTGATTCAAGTCCTTTCAAAATTGATTTGAAAGAAATATTAGAATGTATGATCAATAAAGTTGATAAAACATATAAATAAATGAAAAACGTGACCGATCAAGTGGGTTAAACATTCAAATAATAGAAAAAATGGGCAAAAACATTTTCCTAATAGATTTCATTCATTGTAAAATACACATGTAATGTAAGGAATTGATAACTCATCTTAGGAATTTAATCATATCGTTTTATTTATAATCCACATATATCAACGCTTTCATTTGGAACCCTAGTTCGCTCCTACTCTTTCTCAACTTGATTGTATCTTTGTTGGTTTGTACCTCTTAGACATGGATCTAGGTTGGGGAAACACCCCAAAAAAAGAAGATTTGAGGTTGTGGCATTTTAAACCCTGGTCTCCTCACTTACGAAACAATAGCCTAAAAATGCACCATTTAGGTTTGTGAAGAAAGCAAGTTCTATCCCATCAATCAAGTGTATGCCCTCCTCCCTTTGTATGCCCTCCTCCCTTTGTCTCAAAGCCATGGATCTGGATGGCCATGGTCTTATTACACAATTTACAGGTTTATGACCCTTTCCTAGAAAAAATAATTTATGGATTCATAAAAAATGGAACGTAATGATTTAAAGTAATATCTCATATTACTTCTACGATCATGGATACTATGTTTTTCTATTTGAACAAAAAGAAGATAGAGATTTCATATTTCGCAATGGGCCCAATTTCATAGATCCAAGAGGAATGTTTATGAATGGGTGGACATTAATTTGATCCTTAGGTGGATGTGCCCTTTCTAGTTCCACTCTAGGTATGTTTTCTCCATCTCCCATTGCATCACTAGACTGATGATTCTTTGGCAGCCATAGGAAAGATCCTAGGGGAATTTATTGATAAATTTGAGCCTAGGTCGAGAATGTTTGCATGCATCGGGATTTCTGTGGTAGTGGATCTAGAAAAAGGTCTTCCCGGAGCTATCACTCTATCTTTAGACAACTAGAAGCTTTTACAAAAATGGGATTATGAACAACTTCCATTTAAATGTAAGGCACATCATGAATATGGTCACTTCACCAAACACTAAAAACCAATGGACCCTACTTAGCTATTGAAAAAGAAGAACAATCATAGTAGGTTAAAAAATCCTCATGTACTAAGCAATTTGACCCTTCATCCTCTAATAACCCTAAAGTTCTAGTGGACCCATATTTGAACAAATTTATTGGTTTGTCTCAACCTAACCTTGAGTCGATTCCCTCTTATTTAGCTCAACCTTAAATAATAGTTTCTCTTCCTCCTCCCCTAAAGAAGAAGATTGATCATGTTCTCACTCCCCAATCCTTTGTTACTTCCATTTTTTTATGATTCTCAAGTGAACCCTCAAAGCAATCCAATTGCCAATCCAAATCTTGAAATATTCATTGACCTTTCGAAAGAGAAAGATCAAATCTCAAAGAAACTCATTTTGTAATCAAGAGGGGTGCTTACTCTCAAAAAAGCATGGTAGCAAATTGGGGAAGACAATGAAGATCTTGAAGAAGAAAGACTCTCGAAGAAGACTGGTAGAAAAACACTAAAATAATAGAGAGAAGTAGTATCATCCAAGGAGAAAAACTTAGGGCCTTAGGCATCTATTTCTAAAATGAGAGCTCTTTTGGATCACGAGTAAAAAGAATCTTTGTCAAAATCCTAGGAAGATAGGTTCCATTAGATCTCTTAGGCAATAGTTTGAAATCCTCATTAGCAAAATAATGAAAATACTCTCCTAGAATTGTAGGGGAATGGGTGTTGATTTTTTCGGATTCTCGGATTTGACAGTTATTTTCTTATGATGTCAAAACAAGATTCACTTTCATACAATAGTTATCATAGAATAACTATACACTAAAAATATCAACTATAACAATGCAATGGAAATAACAAGATCTAGAAATATTAACCATGCACAATAGACACAAGAACATGAGAGTTTATCCTGGGAAACCCAACCTTGGGAGAAAACCCAACAACCTTTCTTATAGAAGAATTCAATCCAATAAAATACTAGTACATCACCATCACCATATCAAAATACCATACATAGAAGATCCTCCCCAAGCCTAGCGTCTCCAAGAGCTAGTGTCTCACTAGAATAACCAGGATACAATCAAGAGAGAGCTTCTCCAACTATGGTGCACTCACCAAGATAACCAAAACTCCAGGATATAGCAAAATTACCACAACTACAGCTGACAACTACCTAGTGTGCACTGCAGAAGGAGAGTTGTGTCTGTTTGTCCAAATGAAATGATCCAACTTGTATTTATACTAATCTAGGCACCTATCTTTTTCTGTGGGGTCGACTTCTCATTCTGGGTATTCAATTTTACTTTATTATTTTCTGTCTTTTACTGGTGGGGCCGACTTCTCTTCTTGGGTCTTCAATTTCTTCCTGGTTCTTTAATGGTCAGATGGGTCTTCTTGTACTTCCTTGTGGAGAATGACTTCCTGAAGTTGCAAAAATTCAACACTCCCTCTCAACGAGGGAGACATTCTCCATACTTGGATTTCTTCTTTCATAGAAAGGTTGTCCTTGAGCTTGGTTTATGTAGTCTTCTCTAGCATGCACACAATTGATGTATAATTCTCCCACATAACACCTAGTTGAGGTATGCTTCTTGTAAATAGCACCTCAGGTCTCCAATAGTCCTTGTCAAGTCACATGATCAAGGATAGAGACCACACCTGGGCCATTCTCCTTAGCCAAGTTACATGGCCATCAGAGGATATTGTATGCTTGATGCTAATACACGAATAACATCAACACCTTGGGCCATTCTCCTTAGCTAAGTCACATGGCCATTGGAGGAGAAGGTTTGCTCGATACTACCATATGGAGAAGCATCAACACCTCAAGTCTTTATTGGTCCTTGTCAAGTCACATGATCAAGGATAAATACTACACCTGGGCCATTCTCCTTAGCCAAGTCACATGGCCATCAGAGGAGAATGTATGCCTGGTGCTACCAAAAACATCAACACTCCCTCTCAGTGAGGGAGAAATTTTGCATCACGCCAAGCTCGTCTCTGGATATTGGAGCTTCACTTCTCCCTTCTGTATAATCATGTCTCAGGTGTTCTGCAATCTGCTCATCTGTGGATATGTATTGGAGCTTCATTGCTCCCTTTTGCACCATGTCTCGGATGAAGTCCTACAAGAAGCTTTTGAAGCCACATTGCTTCACGACTTGCAACACTGGCTGTGATATACTTTGTCTCTACTGCATTGAGTGTTACAAGTACTTGCTTTCCTAAAATCATAATTGATCCCAAGCTGAAGCAACACCCCAAGGTGCCCAATCTGTCTATTGCACTCCCTGCCCAGTCATAATTTGTATATCTATGTAGCTTCACTTCACCACCTGAGATATATCTGAGGCCATATCCAACTATACCATGAAGGTACATCAACACATGCTTTGTTGCAACCCAATGGTAGTGTCTTGAATCTACCATAAACTAGCTCAAGGTGATTACTACAAAGAAAATATTTGTCCTAGTGTTAACCATGTACATCAAGGATCCAATCAACTGCCTATACATAGTGGGACCTACCAAATCTGAATCTGAAGTAGAATCACTCAACTTCTTCAGGTTTGTCTCCATAAGTGTAGCCATGTTATCAAACCTCATTAGTATCCCTTGACTGAGGAAAATCTCATCTGATCTCTAACACACCTTTAATCCCAAGAAATAGAACATCTGGCCAAGATCCTCATCCTCGAACTTTTGAGGTCAACTCCCTCTTGCACCTAAAAATTAACCACTCTGCTTCAAATCATGAGCACCAAGATCAACAAATCACCATCAACAACCTTGTGGTAAGGGTTGAAATATACATCATTCTTGGTTAAAATCTAGCTCATCAAGTATCCATCGATCCTAGAGTACCATATGAACAAATTCAAAGCAAAATTAGAGGGAAAATTTTACCTTTTAATTTCTCTAGCATTTGATCGTATCTCTGAATTTTGTCCTTTCTATTTCATTGTCTTTTCAATTGTAGATGTTCCACCATAATTATGAGGCAACAACTCTTAATTTCATGGAGACAAATCTGATTCTTTTGGAATCTTGAATTTGTTCAAATTTGAAAAGGAAAAAAAAACATTTCTCTAATCCAATTGATTAGCTCCTTTGGATTTATTTTTCCAAAATACAGAGGTGTGTCCAACCTCGGTCTTTCTACCAAATTTGTAATTGCTTGAATCACTCTTTCCACTAGTGCAAGCTCATGGCCTAGTTGAGAAATCTCTTGTTCCCTCTCTTCATTACTTTCAATATTTAGTTTTGTAGCCACTCTTCTTTGCTTCGCAGTCTCCATGGACTCAACTCTTATTGTGAAAGTTGTAGCAACTCTACAATATCATCTCCAAATTTTTCTCTTCATCATCTTAGGTTTCCTCTTTTAAGAGAATTCCTTTACCTCCTCTCTCGACCATTCTCTATCCCAAAATTTCTCTTCTCTGCAAATTCTCTTTATCATCTCCTAGTTCTACCTAGTTCTATAATATTTTTGTATAATTCTCTTCAAAAACCAATCAACAAGGAAAACACGACCAAAATATAATCAAAAGAACAACACAAATCAATATCTCATGCCACTTGATGCCATTGGGGATTGCAAGGATTAAATCCACAAATTTACAAGAAATGAAAGAGTAATATAAAAAAATGTTGGAGAATTTTTATGGATGTAAATTGTGTAAGAGGTTCGATACGTCCAACGTTTCGAGTGGACACTCCACCCATCATCAGGGATATAAAAGTGTGTATGGTAGAAGAGAGAGTTGACCTTCATATTTATAAATTAGGAGAGTAGGTGATCGTTGAAGGAAAGAGAAAAGGTAAATTAAAGAATCGTTGACATTGTGAGATGAAAAATATTAATTAATTGTGAAAAGAAAGTATAATGAGATAGGAAGTCAAATTAGGCGGAAATAATAATAATGAGAATGAGGGAATAAAAATATGTTGGGTTGAATAAATGTAAAGCAAGAAAGCGGTTAGGAAGATAATTAAATTAGGCGAGGATATTAGAAAGATTAAGATTAAAAATAAAATAAAATGAAATAAGGAAATGCATGAATTAAAGTGACGAAATAAGTAAAAATCATTAAATAAAATCTTGGGAAAAAGTCATTGAGTTAAATAAATGATAGTAAAGGAAAAACGGGGAGGCTCTTATAAGGAATTAAGAAAGTAAAGTTAAGTAATGTGAAGGCCTTGCATGAGTTAAAGTAAGAATCAAGTTATTGATTCTTACTTTAACTCATGCAAGGCAATCAAGTTATTGTTATTGTTTTGATTTTTTTTTTGAAGTTTTGAGGGTTGCGTTTGTTGTTTGTTGGAGCGTCTGAAATTCTGAGGGTCGTGTCTGTTGTCGAAGGTTGCGTCTGCTTTCTGTTGGAGCGTCGCGTCTGTCTGGTTTTAGGGTTTTGAGGGTCGAGCAAGATTATGTGGGCTTTACGGCTAGGTTTCACTAGCCGCAACCCTTGTCTCCATGGTTTAGCGCGAGCGTAAGACCCATACAAGGCGAGCGACCAAGGGTGGATCGAGTGACAGAGAAAGGCGGCGGTGGAGGACCCGAGCTCTGTGTTTTGGTATGTTAATGCGTCATGTGGACGCGTAAACCTTATGCAATGGCAACAACTTCTTTGTGGCGGCGTTTAGGGGCCGAGGTAGTTGCCCTGGGCTTGCGTCTGCTAGAACTGAGTTGAGGTCCTCTGGGGGCGTGCAGTGTTGGGTATACACTTCGAGGTCCTCTGCAGGCGTGCAATGTTGGGTATACACTTCGAGGTCCTCTGTGGGTGTGGTTTAGCTTCTTATCTGGTTTTTGTTGGGTTTTTGCCCTGTTTTGTATCTCTTTTTGCAGCCTGCGTGCTGGTTTTCTTCTCCGGTGACTTTTTGGGGATGTATGGGTTTGTTTATGAGCATGGTCATGAATTT
Organism: Picea engelmannii; assembly: GCA_009831015.1. Classification (NCBI taxonomy): domain Eukaryota; kingdom Viridiplantae; phylum Streptophyta; class Pinopsida; order Pinales; family Pinaceae; genus Picea; species Picea engelmannii. The sequence continues at coordinate 117,884 of ML807000.1, read as the reverse complement.
TCCCTATCTGTTGGTTGAGAGACCACTATTGGTGAAAGATTCTTGACAGTTTCATCTCTTTTCACTATCTTTTGTAACATCTCTTTCTAGAGAACAAATTATATTTATAATATAATTGAGAAATTTTCTCGTTGGAAAAAAAAAAGAATCAAGTTATTGGATGAATAAAGATAATAATGAGGGATCAAACTTTTGAGATAAGTGGGTTAAATAAATGTGAAGAGGGGGGAATTGGTTAGAGTGATAAATAGATTAGGGAATGATATTAGAAAAAATTTAAGATAATGAAATTAAATAAATTAAAGGATTTACTGGAAATAATGTGAGAAAATAAGGATGGAAAGATCATTAGCAATATAAAATCGTGGTAGAATTTTGTTGAGTTAAATAAAAACGTGGGAGAAAGTTGTTGAATTAAATAAATGTTAGAATGATAATTAGATTTGGGGGGGTATTAGGAAAAATTAAGAAAATTAAATTAAATAGTATAGGGGGAGCATAAATTAAAGTGAGAAATTGAATTAGGTCCTGAAATCAAGTGAGGTAGAGAGATTGAATGGAGAAGTGAAGAGCGAAGTCGAGACCAGAGAAGGAGGAGAGGTGGAAGGAAAAGTTGGAGAAAAATCAAAAGGTAGGATGCCTATTGGTCGAGGTGATGAATGGTGGGCTTCTAGGATTGGCTGAACTTGTAGCCACCTTCCCGGTTAAAGTTATTAGGATGTTTTTCAATTTCAAGGGCTTCTTGAATGAGACGGGAGGAGTAATGAGGGGCGAAGGCTAGAAATTTAGTTTGGTCAAAGCAAATAAGGTGCTTAGAGTTATGAGTGTTCGGCAATCGTTGATTTGGAGATCCGGTTATAAGCATTATCAACAATATGCTTTTTAAGCTAGGCTTTGAAGCTTCTACGACCTACCGGTTTAACCTATGTAAGATTTCCCACAAGAGAAAAATTATTTTTTGACAACTTTAAAAAGATTATGACGATTTAGAACCAATCAACCTTCTTTCAATTTATAGCATGCCATATTCATGACAATAAGGAAGGAATTATTACACACAATGATAAAGAGATTTCAATTTTCTTCCATTACTACCTATTATACCTTCATTTCTATATTCTCCTCCCCTCCGTCTTGAATCCACTCTTATATTCAACACTTCTCATGCAAAAACAAACTTGCCCTGAAGCCCTGCAATCTTATTATAAATTGTTTTAGTCCATGTATGCAAGACAATATCAAGTGTGTTATATAGGTAAGCATCATTGAAACAATATGTGCCCTAAAGGCCAAACATTCATGGTAATCCTTGTTCATTTGGTTGGTGGGTCTCACAGTAACTAATGAAGTCAACAAAAAATCCTAAAATGCACAATACACATCATCACATAATATATGTTGCAAACACCAACCCCACTCCTTATCCTAGACTTGTATATCAACACCACCTCTATACCAAGGTCGTCTTCCAGGAACATTACTTTACAAGTTGAATTATCCACACTACACTTTCACATACTTCTGACCAAAGAACTAATTCGAAATCAACATATTTCTGAAAACCAAAAAATTCAAACAAACTGAGAATGAAAATGAAAGTTATGATTTACAGAACCTCTCATTTGGATGAAAATGGAATCGGATGTTATACAAAAGAAAAACCGCATTCAGTTCAGTTCTGGATGTATGAAGAGATACAGTGGGTATATAAAATATACCCAAATGAAAGCCACATCTAATTATGATATCAGAGAATAACCAGAATAGAAGCCACATCTGATTCAAATATCAGAGCCAGGTTTCGATCCTGGGACCTGTGGGTTATGGGCCCACCACGCTTCCGCTGCGCCACTCTGATGGCAGATGAACGAAGTGTTCTCCGAGTTAAAGATTCAATGACAATCTGAGATGATATTTAGCAGGGATGTAATGGTATCCATTGATAGTATTTGAACTCATAAATATATGTATTTATATTTACTTCCTCACTCTCCACATATTTGGAGGAATGAGGAACGAGACCGGAATCATCGGTTTTCCGAGAATACTATTTGAGAAAATAGTATATTCTATTAATATATGATAATGCATAAGATTAAGAAAGTAGTTAACCGGTTTACCAAACCACACATATGGGACCTCTCACAAACATAAATAAAAAATATTTTATTCTATTAATATATGATATTGCATTAGATTAAGAAAATAATATAAAAAATAGTATATTCTATTAATATATGATATATGATATTGCATAAGATTAAGAAAATAATATAAAAAATAGTATATTCTATTAATATATGATAATGTATAAGATTAAGAAAGTAGTTAACTGGCTTACCAAACCACACATTAATTTTAGTGACTTGGTACAAGATTTACATATAAGTTTTAGCAACCACACATATATACTATTCTAGTTCAATGCCTTTAGCCACAACCTATAATAGGATTGAAAAGCTTTTAGGATCCTTATAGTGGGATAATTTTGAGTAAAAAATTGGTTTCCATTATTGCAATTAGTCTTTTATTGCACCCCAAGGACCAAGGAGGTTTGGGTGTTACCAACGTGCAAAAGGATATACTTTTTGTTTTAAATTGAGTATTTGATTCCTCAAAGAAAATAAGGCCTAGAAGATCTTACATCACAATTCCAAGAGCCCGAGTGCCTTGCATGGTTATAAGTAAAGTTGGTGAGGGCTCAACCTACAAACATTGTGTAGTACCCCAACCCTACTTAAAATTAAAGTCTCATTTTCATCCCGTAGTATATGGAAGGTTCCAAGAAAACCATTACGTTATTCCAATGTTGGTTAGGGTGATTTTGGTAAATGATCATTCTTTATGGTGCTCCCTTGTGTAAGTTTTAAACCTGTGAAGTAAAACAATGCATATAGACTATTAAGCAAAACATAATTTAATCAATGACTCATACACATAGTACACATAGATTTATATCGGAAACCCTCAATCGGGGAAATCCTTTCTTATATTCATTATATCGAATTTCACCATTCACCATACAATATATACAATATTTTTAGGTATTCCGTAGATACCAAAACCCTAATCCCTTAATTCAGAATTAATTTAGAAAACCGCTAAAAATAGCAAAAACCGCCCCAAAAAAAAATTTGAGGCACTGCGCATAACCAGGGGGGGCCATACCTGGCCCCCCCGGGACCCCCCTAGGAAGCGCCCGACGCACACAACACAAAAATCACTACTAGAGGGATCATCAGACATAGTTGTCGAACCTGACACACCCACACACACACATGCAAAGAATATAACATATACCCAACATTCTCCCACTTGTTGTTTTCTTTGCATCCAAGGGTCCACAGGGTTATATAGTCAACAATCCAGGGCAATAATGCCCATTGTTACTCTTGATCTAAAAATGAAGAAGGCTTGTATTCTTGAAATTATTTGCAAGATTTCAATTCATGTGTTAAAATGCAAATGGATCAACTTTGCAACACAACTTTTATATAAATTACTCATTCAAGATGCATATAAACAACAACAATAAACAGTGAACATAAAACACATAACACAGCAAATGATAAAAGAGTTCACCCCTCTCTTGGGCTACATCTCCTGGTCCAACTTCCAATGGATCTCTTGTATTATTTTCTCAAAGTGCTAAAAAATGTGCTTTACAATGCTCAAAATTTCAAATAGATGGCTCCAATGGCTCCAGAACGTCCAAAAACCCCTAGCTGGGCTTTTTCGGCACCTCGTTTGGCCAAAAATTGAAGAAGATAGGCTTCCTAGAAGTTCCCCTTCAAACTTGTTGTCTCTGGATCGCCAAAATGCACCCTTGTTGGCTCAACCTAGCCCCCACGTATTTTTATGCGTTAAAACCCAGCACCGGGCATAACCACACAACCAGTACAAACTGTCGAATGGTTACGCGCTGGCCCTTAACCGTCTAAGGCCAAGGGCACATAGTCCACCACATGACCGCGTGCAATATATATAAAAGGGACAAAGTTTAAAATGGTTAGAAAAGGCGCACCCGTGGTCACATTGTATACCCATACGACCGGTTGCTCATATGAAAAGGCTATATGATAATCAATCGGAGGGCGTGCATATAGTAACGTGGTTACATTGTATACACACGGGACCGGGGGTCGGGGCTAAGCCCCGGCCCGGTCCGCGCCCCAACATACAATACATATAAACTTAAATATAATGTGTGCCGTATATATAACAAGGCACATACGGTGGCGCGTCGGTTGGGCGGCCCTTCCCAAGTCTCTTCCCCTTCCCGGAGGTCGCGGGGTCGACTCCGACCAACAACATAATTTTAAACCAATGCCAGGATGACATGTGGCGGCCATTGATTGGGCCACGTGTTGAAATCTCATTCGCTGCAAACAAGCCACATCATATGCCAACTATCCACACAACTGCCTGCCACGTCAGCATCCATACGGATTGTACGGACTATACAGTCAGCATCCCTTTTTTTGCATGTTTGTCGTTTTGAATAAAACGCGATATCTCTCTCTCCCGGTGTCCGTTTGAACCCAAATGAGTTGCGTTGGGATCATGAAGATGAGGCCTACGCTCCCGTTCGATTTGAAGAGATTCCGAGCACTTTGAATTTTGAGCAAAAATTGATCCCCTGGATCACACCTCCCCATTGGAAAGCTTTTGGACCTCCAAAAGACTATTTTCAGTCTATCTGAAGATGAGG
>ML807000.1:54062-108783 GCA_009831015.1 Picea engelmannii | reverse complement strand
GTGTTGCACTATCCAATCTTAAAGAAGCAAGCTGAATCTTAGTTTCATCATCTTGAATTTTTTGTATCCTACAATACACCTCAATCTGACGAATCCAATTATCTAATTTCTCAGCATTTACTTCTCCATTGTACATTGGCAATAGGAATTTAATATCAAGCTTTAACAAAGGAATTTGTGAAGGAGTTTTACCATGTTCTTTTGGAGAATTTGGAAGAGGTCTTGAATTGGTAGAAGAAGAAGATGGAGGTGATGGTGGTGGAGAAGCACCATTCCCTCCATTTCCATTTGGAGTTTTATCACCACTGTCTCCCTTGTTCTTTGAAGGGTTGGAGCCTTCACCTTGCAACCTTGTATTTCTTTCCATCAAGATTTTCATCATTTCTCTCATTTACATGACAGCCTTTCTGAGATCTTCATCTTCTGTAGGAATATGTTCATGACTCTCTTCATGATCCATACTTGGTGAATGCCTCCTTGAAACTTGCGATGATGATATAATCTTCCTCCTTGAAGGATGAGAACTTGGCTCTACAAGTTGACCTTCTCCTCTTGTGAGTTTCAACCTTGTGAGCATCAGAAAACAAAACACTTGCAAATAATCAAGTCTTCAAAAACCTATGCTCTGATACCAACTTGATCTAAAAATGAAGAAGACTTGTATTCTTGAAATTATTCGCAAGATTTCAATTCATGTGTTAAAATGAAAATGGATCAACTTTGCAACACAACTTTTATATAAATTATTGATTCAAGATGCATATAAACAACAACAATAAACAGTGAACAGAAAACACATAACACAACAAATGATAAAGGAGTTCACCCCTCTCTTGGGCTACATCTCCTGGTCCAACTTCCAATGGATCTCTTGTATTATTTGCTCAAAGTGCTAAAAAATGTGCTTTAAAATGATCAAAATTCCAAATAGATGGCTCCAATGGCTCCAGAACGTCCAAAAACCCCTAGCTGGGCTTTTTCGGCACCTTGTTTGGCCAAAAATTGAAGAAGATAGGCTTCCTAGAAGTTCCCCTTCAAACTTGTTGTCTCTGGATCGCCAAAATGCACCCTTGTTGGCTCAACCTAGCCCCCACGCATTTTTATGCGTTAAAACCCAGCACCGGGTGCAACCGCACAACCGGTACAAACTGTCGAACGGTTACGCGCTGGCCCTTAACTGTCTAAGGCCGAGGGCACATAGTCCACCACATGACCGCGTGCAATATATATAAAAGGGCCAAAGTTTAAAATGGTTAGAAAAGGCGCGCCCGTGGTCACATTGTATACCCATACGACTGGCGGCTCATATGAAAAGGCTATACGATAATCGGTCGGAGGGTGCGCATATAGTAATGTGGTTACATTGTATACACACGAGACCGGGGGCCGGGGCTAAGCCCCGATCCGGTCCCCGCCCCAACATACAATACATATCAACTTAAATATATTGTGCGCCATATATATAACAAGGCACATACGGTGGCGCACCGGTTGGGCGGCCCTTCCCAAGTCTCTTCCCCTGCCCGGAGGTCACAGGGTTGACTCCGACCAACAACATAATTTTAAACCAATGCTAGGATGACACGTGGTGGCCATTGATTGGGCCACGTGTCAAAATCCCATTCGCTGCAAACAAGCCATGTCATATGCCAACTGTCCACACAACTGCCTACCACGTGTCGTATGGCTTGCCATGTCAGCATCCGTACGGACTGTACGGACTATACAGTCAGCATCCCTTTTTTTGCATGTTTGTCGTTTTGAATAGAACACGATATCTCTCTCTCCCGACGTCCGTTTGAACCCAAATGAGTTATGTTGGGATCGTGACGACGAGGCCTATGCTCCCATTCAATTTGAAGCGATTTCGAGCACTTTGAATTTTGAGCAAAATTTGATCCCCTGGATCAACTCTACACCAGGAGAACTTTTATGTGCTCACAGACTTTGTCAATAAATCTGCAACATTCTTCAAAGTGTCAAACTTTTGCAGCAACACTTTCTTTTCCTCAACCATGTCTCTCACAAAGTGATACTGAACATCAATATGCTTTGTCTTCAAATGATAAGTTGGGTTCTTTGCCAGGAAGATTGCACTCTGACTGTCACAATCTAATAGCACTGCTTTTTGTACCAACCCAATATCTGAAAACAATCTTTGTAACCATACTACTTCCTTGCTTACATGAGTGGTTTCCATGTATTCAACTTCTATAGTTGAGAGTGCTACTACAACTTGTCTTTTGCTCATCCAACTGATTGCTCCTCCAAATAGGTTAAACACATACCCACTTGTAGATCTTCTGCAATCCAGATCTCCAGCCCAGTCTGCATCAACAAATCCATGTATGTCCACCACTCTGTCCAATTCTAGTCTTCCTTGGTAGCACAATCCATAATTGGTAGTGCCATGCAAATACCTGAAGACCCTCTTTATTGTTGTCCAATGCTCCTTCCATGGTTTTGACATATACCTGCTCAAAACTCCCATTGTATGTGCAATGTTCGGTCTAGTACAAACCATTCCATACATCAAACTGCCAACTACACTGGCATACGAAACATGGGACATGTCCTCTTCTTCTTCCTGTGTCTTGGGACACTGATCTGCAGATAAATTTACACCTATAGGAATAGGAACCTTGACCGGTTTACTTCCATGCATATTAAACCTCTGCAATATCGTCTCAACATATTTTCTCTGATTCAACCAGAGTTTCATGTTTGCACGATCTCTTTTAATCTCCATTCCCAGAATGAAGTTAGCAGCACCGAGATCCTTCATGTCAAATTTGGAGGATAGTTGCGATTTCACCTCCTTGATAACATCCATGTTATTTCCTACCAACAACATGTCATCAACATACAACACTACATAAAAGAAGTGATTACCAACCTACTTGGAATATACACAGTGATCAGTCCTGCTTCTCACAAATCCCAATCCAAGGATGTATGTGTCAAACTTTTGGTACCACATCCTAGGTGATTGCTTCAGACCATATAGTGACTTCTTTAGCTTACAGACCAACTCTTTCTTTCCCTTTACTACAAAGCCTTTTGGCTGCTTCATGTAGATTTCTTCTTCCAGATCCCCATGTAGGAATGTTGCCTTCACATCCATCTGTTCCACTTCAAGATCAAAAGAAGCAACAATAAATAAAATAAATCTAATAGAAGTTAACTTAGCAACAGAAGAAAAAATCTCACCAAAGTCAATTCCCTCTACCTGGGAATAACCTTTTGCTACTAACCGAGCTTTGTATTTCTCCACTTTTCCTTCTGCATTAAACTTCTTCTTAAACAACTATTTGCTACCAACAAATTTTCTTCCAGCTGGCAACTCAACTATATCACATGCCTCATTCTTATCCAAGGCATCCATTTCTTCAACCATGGCCTTCTTCCAGAGTTTACTATCCTCTGAATTCACTGCTTCCCTGACAGTTCTAGGATCATCATCAGTAATAGATAAAGCAAAATTGGAACGAAAATCGAGTGGACTATACATTTCCGGTTGCCTTCTTTCTCTCACTGATCTCCTCAATATTGGGGTATAAGGTTCTTCTTCTTCTTCTTCTGCTTCATCTTCTTCAGATGATTCAAATTTTTCATCATCCAAATCTAGCTCTATTATATCAAGTCTATCTTGCCTTGGTAGGAATTCCTGTTTGAACACATCTTTTACCTCTCTAAAAACAACATCCCGACTGTAAACAGTCTTCTTAGTTTTTGGGTTCCAAAGTTTATAACCTTTCACACCATATTTATAACCAATAAAGATACTCTTTTCAACTTTTTTATCCAGCTTACTCTTATTTTCCTTTGGAACATGTACATAAGCATCACAACCAAACACTCTAAGATGTTGAAGAGAGGATTTATTTTCAATCCATACCTCGTGTGGAGTTTTTTCATCCAACCCTGATGAAGGTGATCAATTGACTAGGTAACATGTTGTACCCACTGCCTCTGCCCATAATTATTGTCCTAACTCGGCACCGCTGAGCATGCTCCTTGCTTTTTCCATGAGTGTCATGTTCATCCTTTCTGCAACTCCATTCTGCTGAGGAGTGTATGGAGTAGTCTTATGCCTTGCTATACCACACTTCTTACAGAATTCTTCGAATTCATTTCTGTAGAATTCTCTACCATTATCTGTTCTCAATACCTTTATTTTCTTCTCTGTTTGATTTTCTACCAGAGCCTTAAACTCTTTAAATTTATCAAATACCTCAGATTTATTTCTAAGGAAATAAATCCATGTGTTCCTTGAGAAATCATCTATGAATGAAGCATAATACACATATTTACCTAGGGATGGAATAGGAACAGGTCCAAACACATCACTGTGTATCAACTCTAAGATCCCCTTTGCTCTTGTAGCACCAGATGGAAATCTTACTCGATTATGTTTACCATATATGCAATGTTCACAGAAATCAAAATCCAGGGTGAAATTAGACATACCTTCAACCATACCTTTACCATGTAGTGTTCGAAGGCCCTTTTATCCAATATGCCCCAGTCTTTGATGCCACAACATGGTCTTCTTTTCAGGGACAATATTTTTCTTTTCTCCTTCATCTCTCTTCTTAGGGACAACATAAGTGTTACACCCATTAGTATAAGTGCTTCCCAACAACTTGTACAGAGTTCCACACCGAACTCCCCTCATCAACACCATTTCTCCTCATACCATCTTGCAAGTGTTCTTTCCAAATAGAGTATCCACTCCTGCATCATCCAACTTGCTTATAGATATTAGGCTCTTGGCTAGTTTTGGAATGTGCAGAACCCCAGGGAGAGTTCTAATCCTTCCATCTTTTAGCAACAACTTAACCCTTCCACGTCCCATGATTTTGGATGTCGAGTCATCTCCTAGGAATACATCACCACCATCATATTTTTCATATTCAGAGAACCACTCCCTGTGAGGAGTCATATGATATGACACACCTGATTCGATCAACCATACATCATGGTCTGCATGTGTACCTATATATGCCAGATAAACATCACCTCCTTTAGTGGAGGTTTTCGCCTCTATGGAAGAGGTTTTCGCCCCGTTTTACCACACTTCCATCATTTCCTCAAAGATTTTCGTGGAGACTTAGATCTCCCTGTAGATTTAGATCTCCCCCCCGAAGGCTTACCGGGATTCCTGTTTTTGGTACGATCTCTTACAAATAAAGCATTTGTGCTATGACTATCCATGCTTTTCTACCTCATCTCTTTAGATAACAAGGATGAAACTACATCCTCATACTTCAATGTAGATTGAGTGGTACTACCAATTGCTATAACCAGACTATCCCAAGAGTCTGGAAAAGAACATAACAAAGTAATACACTTATCTTCTTCTGCAATCGTAATATTAACATAGATAAGTTGACTTACCAGAGTATTAAAGGCATTTAGATGTTTTGTAACAGAATCTCCATCTTCCATCCTAAGATGATACAACTTCTTTCGAAGAAACAACTTGTTTACCATGGACTTTGATTGATACAAATTCCCCAACTTATCCCATAGTTCCTTGGCTGTAGATTCTCCTGAGACATTCAACAACACTAAATCTGTAGGCAGAGTCGAATAGTACTCCTTGCTCTTTTGTCCAACTTCTCCCAATATTCCTTCAGCATACCAATAGGTGGTGTACTAGTAGTTTGTGTACTAGTAGGTTGTGTACTAGTAGCATGTGTGCTAGTAGGCAGTGTATCAGTCGGCTGTGTACCAGGATCCACAATGATCCATTGTTCTTTGTCTACAAGAAGGTCCTCCATCTTGAGCTTCCATAGCTCAATTTTTTTACCATTGAACTTCTCTATCTCAATTCTATATGAGCTCGTCATTCCTCTTTCTATACTCGAATCTCCACTGCAAAATCTCCCACTAAACCCAGGTTTATCATAGACCCAAGATAAACTTGATCTATCAAGACCGAGCCAAACCCTCAACAACAAAGGCGTCCCTCTGAAGCCAAAAATGAGATTTGATACCACATGTAAGTTTTAAACCTGTGAAGTAAAGAAATGCATATATATTCTTAAGCAAAACATAATTTAATCAATGGCTCATACACATAGTACACATAGATTTATACCGGAAACCCTCAACCGGGGAAAACGTTTCTTATATTCATTATATCGAATTTCACCATTCACCATACAATATATACAATGTTTTTAGGTATTCAATATCTACCAAAACCCTAATCCCTTAATCCGAGATTAATTTAGAAAACCGCTAAAAATAGCAAAAACCGCCCCAAAAAAAACATTTCGAGGCGCTGCCCCGAACGTTGCGCGTAACCAGGGGGGAATACATGGGACCCCCCTAGGAAGCGCCCGACACACACGATGTGAAATCCACTGCTAGAGGGATCATCAAACATAGTTGTCAAACCTGACGCGCGCGCACACACACACACACACACACACACACACACACACACACACACACACACACACACACACACATGCAAATAATATAACATATACCCAACACCTTGCTCTTCTCAACAAGGGCATGTTGTTGGCAAAAATTCATTTTTTTTTTCCTATGATTTGAAGAAAGCACATTAGAACTCCACACAAGAAAATGGGATGTAGAAGGTCAGAAAAATATTGTTGATAATCAAAAAGGGATACAGGATGACACTATAAAATGTGCAGAAATTGACATAGAAAGATGCAAAAAAGGATACAGAAAAAGGGTCATTCATCCCAAATACCATTAACATGCCATTTGGGATGTGAAAGGTCACTAGATCTTTGTATTTTAGTAGTGATACAACCATAAATCATCATATGTAACACCCCTCATAGTGTTAACCTCTAAAGAGTACAATTTTGTCAATTGCGTCGAGAAGGTTGCACAAATTTGTGTCAAAATAAATTGTGCAACTTGCATCAAGATATATATATATATATATATATATATATATATATATATATATTCCTTTTGAAGTAATCAAATTATTCTCATTCTATCAATACTCATATCATTATATCAATTCAATTTCAATTTCACTTCTTATATATCCAAGATGCATTAATTCATGTAAGAGTTGTCGCTTGGCGCTTTCTTAATAACAATATCATTTCAAGATTACATGGACAACTTAATATTACAAGGAATAATGAATAGATTCCAATACTAATGTGACAGTCTCAACCTTCAAATATAGAGTTTAGCACAATTATGTAACACATTACACCACCCATTTTTAGATAGAGATGATTTCCAATGTTCTTTCTTTAATTCCAATCTATGATTAATCAAATTACTTGTTAATTGCAATTATATTCTTCTTGAGTTGTATTAGCATTTGGATTAATTATAAACAATGGATTAGATTATGTTACAACGTAGTCTTCATTTATCAATTGTGAGTTTGTATCAATTAAATATTGGGGTGAGAGCCTACCTTATTGCATACTCTTCATTCATCAATTGTGAGTTTATATAATTGAAACTATGAGTTAGATTTTGCTTACCGTGTACTCTTCTTTTATCAACTATGAGTTTATCCAAATCCCAAGGTTTTTGTGCCTAGCCTAGACCTCTACATTGTGTCTACTACAAATTTATATCCTCATCCTTAATATTAGATATAGGTACGAATTCATATATATGACATCTTCATGCAGTATAATATGCATACAAGATTGATTTAAATATCATGTTCACATAATAATTTAGATGCAAAAAGAATAGGGTTTTAGAGGTGGGAGATGGTGGTTTTATAGGTAGGCAATTGGAATTACAACATTTACAAGGAGAGACATAGGTGAAGTAGGTGAAGGAAAAGAAGAGGTGGAAGGTGGTGAAGAATCAAGGGAGTGGGGTTTCCTTGGTGGTCGGTGAAGATGTAGGTGTAAATTAAATACTTGATTTGGCAATAAAGACTCTAGTACGAAAATTCATGGATCGGAGGGTGATGTTGGAACAACTTCGTAGTTGGATTCAATAGACGTGGAATCCCATTCTTGGTTACAACCCATCCTTCCACCTTCTCTCTCGTGGTTGGTTGGGGTTCTTATTGCATTATGAGGTTGAATCTATATTCATTCTTGAAGGAGCATGGTTCATGGATAGTTATTTTCTATCCATGAAGCCATGACATCCCTAATTTGATGCTAAAGATGAGTTTATGGAGAAAAATACATACTGGGTGAGTTTACCCACCTTAGCCATGGAGCTTTGGACAATACAAGCCCTAACAATTATTGTAAATTTTCTTGGTAAGACACTTCTAATTGATGATATATTTTTGACTTGTAATTTTAGGTCCGTGGAGAGATTGATAGTCAAGAAAGATGTTAGTCTTGGTCTTTATGAGTCAGTGGATTTTGCAATGGGTGGTCGAAAGTATTCCCATATAATTGATTATCAAAACATCCCATTTAATTGCACAAGTTTCCATGCATATCATCACATGCACAAGGACTATGAAAAGGTTTAGTGGAATAAGGAGATATCAACTAAAAACTGTGTAGGGAGGGTAATCCTATGGACTAGATATAAATGGAAGATGTTGAGGAACAAAGCTTGGAAGTTCATAGCTCAGTCATTGTCCTAAAGGGAAATGTTCAGGAGATGGGGGAAAAAGGTGGAGGTCAACCTATAGGTTTGGGACCTTTCCATACCCTTGACTATGGGATCGCGATCAATGTTGGGGAAAGATGAAGCATTGGCTCAAGAGGTGGGCTTGGACTGGTACAGTCTATCCTCGACAAAGAATAAATATTACATACAATATCTAGTAATGGAGGATCTCGATATTTCATGTAAGTCTATTGCATTGCCTCTTAATCCATTTATTGAGTTCTCTGCTATTCAAAAGATGGAAGAAGTAGACAAATTTCCTGTGGACATTGGAATAAATGAAGAAGGCTATATCTAGTGGTTGTATGGTATATCTATCATGTGATTTGAATTTTTCTGGAGGGATTGTGACTAGGGATACCATCGATATCCATTATTGTGAGTAGGGATACCATTGGTATCCATTCTTGTGATTCATTTCACTCTATTGATTAGGAAAATTATATTTATGGAAGGAATAATCAAGTCATCTGAGACACCTTTGTGAGGGGGCTAGGGAATTATCTCCTACATCCAAAGAGGGCACCAACCCCACCAATTATACTAGCTTATGTGGGTCTTGGTTCAAACTACCTATATGACCTAGGAACTATGACTATAGTGAGGAATTCATCTTTGAAGCTGGCTCAGGAGAGAGCAAGTAAAGAAGTGAATCAAGGTAAATAGAGGTTGATTACATAGTCCCTTAGAGTAGGCTTTAACCCGTCCTTAGTGTCCCAATGAAAATACTTTCAGTTAATATGAGAGGAATGTGGTGGAAAGACAAGACACTGTCCCTTAAGATATTGGTAGAGTTACAAAAACTAGATATAATGCTAATACAAGAGACAACGAGAAAGAGAGACTAGTTAATTTTTTAACACAAAAAGTCGTTGGGGGGATGGGACTTCCTTTCTTTAGATTCAAAAGAGTTTTTTGGGGGTTTGATTACTAATTGGAATCACAATGTGTCCCTTATTAATTATTTCGATGTTCATTTATGTCTTTCCACAAAGGTATACAATAAAATATTGGGCTTGTCTCTAACTTTACTAAATGTGTATAGACCTTATGAGGGTAAACAAACCTACTGGGAGGATTTGTTTTATTTTGAGTGTTTTAAAGTGGATAATATCATAATTGGAAGATATTTAAATCTTTATTTGAATATGTTGGAAAATTAGTTATCATTGATGTCAACCTTAGAATAAGCCCTAAAGAAAAGTCGAGAAGCCCCTAAAAGTGATGATGATGTGTCCACTTTAAGAAGCTTTGAAGAACCTTGAATGAGCCTTGAAATAAGTGTATATAACTCCAAATTGGTCCCCTTATGGTGTATAATTTAATCATTTCCCTCATGGGATGAGATAACATGTGGTGGTTTCCACATGCCCACTTTGAGTTGTATACAAATGGAGCCTTGAAGGAGCCTTGAAGAATCCCTAAAACCAAGTGAAGAAGCCCCTAAAACCAAGAGAAGAAGCCCATATATCCAAGAGAAGAATCCAATAAATCCAAGTGAAGAAGCCCCTAAATCCAAGAGAAGAATCCCCTAAAGTAAAGTAAAGAATCCCCTAAGGTTGGCCATCCTTAAGGAAGCGATGCGACCCAAAAGTTATGACCCTTGCTCCCACCCCCTCATGTGGAGAATACTTATATAAATAAGAGGATGGTTTTGGATTTAGTGGGATCCTATATATTTTATTGTAAACAATGAAGAATCATGATGAATAATGAATTAGAGGTGTGGCTCCAAACAGGTTGTTGGTTTTCACGGTTTGGGTTTCTAGGGTAAAACATTTGCGTAATCTCCGTGTGTGTGTGTTCCATTGTATCTTTTCTATTTTTATTAAGAATCCATTTGTATTAGTTAATTGTGCAAGGTTAAAATATACACTTAAAACTATAGGAACACATTCATCCTAATCATGTCTCTCAACATGACATACCTTGGTTAATATTGCATGCTCCAACATTTTTGTTAAATGCCTCCACCATTTCATTCTACTTCGGATGATAAGGGTTTCTCTTCTGATGATGAATGATGAAATATTGATTTAAATCTATTTTGGTGGAGTTAATGAAGTTTGTACCATGATCACTCATCATAATTATGGGACAACCAAACCAGGTTACAATGCTCTCAAATTTGAAGTGCACGATAATTTCTAGAGTAAAATCCTTCACTGGCACTACCTCTTCCCATTGTGATAAGTATTTTATTGTTTTGATGGTGTAGTGCACTCCCATTCTCTATGTAAGGTCAATGACAAGGATTGCACATTTAATCATTGTCTTCTCATATGTGTTCAACACAACTACTTGAAACAATGCATCTCATTGCATCGTATGGCTTTCCAATTATTTGGAAGACATCACATCACTTAGCATACTCCTTTGCATAATGAAACAAGGATGGCCACCAAAATATTTTATACATCACCTTTCGAGCTATTGATTTCCCTACATTATGACCCCACGCCACACATTTATGTGATTCATATAAATTGCATCTCTTTCATGCACTAAAAAATATTTATACAAGATCCCATCCAATCCAATCTTATATAAATGAACTTTATCCACTTATACTTTGTTTCCCTAGTCACTGGCTATCTCCTTGGTGCATAAGTATAATTTTTAGGTGCCTTCACAATAGTCAAAAACTCTGCAATCTCCTTAAACTGCTTTGATATATCCTTTACATGGAACAAGTTTGCATTCAACAATTCATTATCGACACTCCCTCCATTTTATTTTGTTTCTAATCTATATAGATGGTTAGGTCTAACGTTATGTTTTTTAGTTTCACCACTACTTCAAAATCAAATTCCTGGAAAAAGAGCAACCAATGGAAAATCCTTCCCCACAACATTGACTTGTTCACTAGGAATTTTAGTGTTGAGGGATCTATGAATAATTTGAACGCATTCCTAAAGAGATAATGTATGAATTTTTTCAAGGAATAGACCATGGAAAGGCCTTTTCTCTCAGTCATGGCATTAAACATTTAAAAATTTTGTACTTGTAAAATAAATAGGATGGTCTATGTTTCCTTCACTTGGCTATGCAAGCATTACACCAAGTACTATTGCTAAAGCATCCACATGAACATGAAACAAATTCATCTAGTAAGGAAACACAAAGATGTGCACAGTCATAATATTCTCTTTTAGTAGATCAAATGCTTAATGGTTTTCTAGTGTCCAAATAAACTTAGCATCTTTCTTTAACATTTTCTCAAGGGATTTACAATTTTAATATAATTTATGATGAACTTTCTATAATATATTGTATGTCCAATAATTGCATGTAGAGATATTACTATCATTGGAGAAGTCATGTCAATGATAGAAACACTATTTTATTGATCCACCAATAATCCCTCTTTGCAAAGGATGTGTCCAAGTAAAAATCTAAAGGTTGTACACAAAATACACTTCTTAAAATTCAAACAATTTTTTCTCTATCAACATATGTTTAGCATGATCCTCGGTAACTAAATATGTTCTTTAATTGGTATAAATAATGTGCAATCATCTAGATAAACTTCCAAAAAATTATGAATAATTCCTTAAGTGAAACTACCACAATATCTGAGAAGACTGTGGGTGCATTATTTAATCCAAACGACATGACATTGTATGCAAAGGATCCCCATTATGTCACAAATATTGTATTTGTTTCGTCCTGTTTTTCAATTCTAAATTGATGGTAACCTAAGAATCCATATGTAAATGAACAAGGATCCCTACCTCCTACATTTTCCAACACCTCATTTATGAATGGTGTATGGAAGGGGGCATGCACACAAGTTGCATTCAAACCTTTGAGATCCACACATATTCAAATTTCTCCTATATTATTCCACTAAATAACCATAGGATTGATCCACACAGAATCTTCCACCAGTAAGATAATTCCCATGGTCAACATCGTGTCCAACTCGTATTTTACCTTTTCTTTATATTTTGGATTTCATCTATATGGCCTATTTCTAATAGGATTATGTTGGAGATATTACACACCAACCTTGTATTTATTTTCCTAAGTTTACTAGTATATGATGAGGGTGCCACCCATAGGTGAGAATATTCTCCCCTGAAAATATTCCCCATTAAAATAGGGCGTCACCTTCTATTCAGTCTTGACTCGGTTGCACTTCCATTAGACTAATGGAGTAGAGTCATGCATGTAAACCTTAGTTTTATCACCAACAGTTGCATGCTCACCTCAATATCCTCACCAGGAGGGCACATATCACATGCATGAGGCTAGGAGAGCACTACACATGTGCATGCATGAGTTTCTATCCACTCCACTTGCGTGATTAGCCAATTAATTGATGACTGAATGGCCAATGAACTAGGACTAGGTGGTAGTTCACTCCAGAGTCTGTTAGTGGATGTTCACATCTCTCTAGATCACTAGTATGGTGCATTAGTTCAACCATGAATAATATATAATGTGTGTTATTCCATTATTACATGTGATTAATACAATTATTTATTCTTTATTTCCATCTCTTCTCTCTCTCTTTCAACTTTGCAAGCTTTGTGTGAATTGTTGCTAGATAGATTCTCAATGCAGGTTTCATTCCAATTATACATGGTATCAGAGCCCAGAGGTTGCTAGGAAGAAGGCACACAACCACTCATTTGTAGGTATAGAAGATTGAAGCATTCAAAAAGGATGGAATCTTCGTCGTCAGTTGTTCTTATGCCATGCAATTATTTTGAGTGGAAGCTAAAAATTATACTTGAAGTTAGAGGTAGATGCTTATACTGAATGGAAATGGCAACATAAACTAAACCTACATAGGCAATTGATAAATCCAAATACTTCAACTGCATGGATGAGGCTTTTGGTATCATTTTCATGTCCATCTCTCCTAATTTACCATTTCATATTGAATCTTGCAACACTCCAAACGAGGTTTGGACTACCTTAGAAGGTCTCTTTCGAAAATAGGATGAGATGCGTGGCCACATGCTTGATATTGAATTAAACTCCTTAGATCCAAGTAGTTTTGAGAATATCAAGGACTTCTTCACGAATTTCAAATCCTTACTCCTTCAACTAAAAGGATGCAGGATCAATAAATCAATGCGACAAAAACAATTGATTCTTGCCATTTTTTCAAAATTGGGTCCAAAATATGCAACATTTTTCTCCACATTCTATACAATGAGGATTACTTCAGGAGTATCTTAGATAATTCCCACATTGGATGTTTTCATTGAGTCCTTGATGCATGAGCAAGACAATCTCATCAAGATGGGAGAAATCAAGAGCTCCAAAGTGCATGCACTTACTGTGCATGAGAGCATCAATTCCAATCTGAATCCCAAACAGAAAGGAAAGGGAAGAAAAGATCACGAGCAAAGAAAGGAAATCGATTTCAAACCCTCCGATGAATTCTCTGGCTCCAAAGGTGGAAAGGGAAATAAAGGGAATTCAAAGTGTGATTAATACAATTGTGGCTACCATCCTAAATCATCTTGCATGAAGAATAAAATAGAGCTCATCCTCAGAGACTACATTCCCAAGAATGCCAAGAAGAATATAGGAGACAACACGCCATAAAAAAAAGAAGTAATTATCATTATTTGATCTCTATTCATTCTTCTCCCAATGCATGGATTCTGGATTCAATAGCATCATGTCACATGGAAACCAAAAAGATGGTGTATCATCTTTAGTTGCATGCACATGTCCTCCCATTATCATGGGTGATGATACTTTCATTGGAGGTCATTGGACAAGGGAGAGTAGATCTCCAACATGGAATTTTTTAGAATGTCTTGCATGTTTTGAAACTCTCCTTGAATATATTCGTTTTTTTATCAAATAACACATACAAGAATAGGAAAAAAGGTAGAATTCACACCAAATTCCGTGACCATATATGACATGCATAAAAACTCCAAGGTTGTTGTTGGTGAGGTAAATCACCAATATCAATTGTACACATTTTCTAAGTTTATTGTTAAATCTTATTCTGCATTAATACTAACGCATGCCAATGATGACAGTAGACTTTGGCATGAGATATTTTTTCATCTAAATTTCAGGTACATGGAACAACTCAACAAATAGGAAATGGTTAAAGGATTTCATGATATACATTTTTCTAAAGGAGTTTGTCAAGGATGCGTTCTTGGAAAACATCCTTAAGATAAATTTGAGAAAGGTAAGGCTTGGAGGGCCTCCTCTCCCTTGGATATTGTCCATGGTGAACTCATGGGTCCTTTTCATCATCCTTCCATCATCAAGGAGAGATATATTCTCACATTCATTGATGATTACTCAAGGCACACTTGGGTATATTTTCTCAGGAAGAAATCTGAAGTTTTTGAGAATCTCAAATATTTCAAAGTGCATGCCGAGAAACATTTTGAGAAGATGGCCAAGATCCTTCGAAGAGATAATGGGGTGGATTATGTAAATAAGGATGTACAACATCTTTGTGATAAGGCATGAATACAATTACAACATACATTTCCATACACTCCGTAGCAGAATGGGGTAACTGAGAGGAAAAACCGATCTCTCAAAGAGATGTCCAGTTGCATGTTGCATGCAAGGTCTTTTCCCTCCAAGATTTTATCTAAAACACTTAATTTTTATATTTACACATAGAACAAATCTCCTAATAGATCTGTGAAGTACATGACACCTTTTGAGGCCTAGAGCAAAATCAAACCGGAATTCACCCACTTTTGAATCTTTGGATCACATGCATGGGCTCACAAACCCTCTGAAAAGAGGAAGTTATTAGATCCTCAAAGCATAGCATGCATCTTCATTGGATACCTTAAAGGTGTGAAGGGTTACAGGTTGATATATCCCTCAATGGACAAGCTCATCATTGAGCGGAGTGTCTAGTTTGAGGAAAATTCCATGCATGCATATCAAGAGCTACATGTAGAGACTTATACACCTCCTCCTGTACCATACATTCAAGATGATGCATCCTCCCATTCAGATCAGAGTTTAGATCTGATTTCTGAATTAGATTCAAAATATATTGAGCATGCAAATTATGAGCCACATCATATACCTAAGTGGGCACAGTCCACCCTACGGGCAGTAGATGATCTTGTGGGAAATATTGTCGATCCGAGGAGGAAGAAATATTAGTTTGAGGAGGAACATAATGCACTTAAAACTATAGAACTAGTGATGCACATGCATTTCTACATGGTTCTAGATTCAGACCCTTAGACCTATGCAGAGGATGAAGGGAATCCTTTCTGGGAAGTAGCTATGACTGAGGAGTATAAATCCCTCAATGAGAACTAGACTTGGGACTTGGTTTTGCTTCCTTCAAACAAGAAGCTTGTCATATGTAAATGGGTCTACATGACCAAGAAGGTAGAAGAAGGATAGTTGAGTAGGTACAAGGAAATATTGGTTGCCAAAGTATTTCATCAAATCCACGAGATTGTTTATGATGAGATATTTTATCGAGTAGCAAAGATGGACTCCATATGGTTGGCCCTTGCCATTGCAAAAAATTGTGGGTGGGAAGTTCACCAGATGGATGTGAATAATTCCTTTCTTCATGGGGATCTCTCATAAGAGATCTACATGGATCATCCTCAAGGGTACATACATAATTCATCTCTAGCATGTCGACTGAAAAAAGTCACTTTATGGCCTCAAGTAGACTCCTAGAGCACAGTATGCTAAAACAAACTCTTATTTACTCTCTCACTCCTTATTTATATGTAAATTAGATCCCAATGTTTATATGTTGAGGAATTCTAACTCTCTGTTGATATTAGTGCTATATGTAGATAACCTCTTAATCACAGGTAGCTCAGCCTCAACAATTGTTGCAGTCAAAGACATTTTGCATGACAAGTTCTCAATGATAGACATGGGTCCTCGCCACTTTTTTCTCAGTATTAATATCAACCAGGATGCTTTAGGAATCAAGTTGTCTCAAGGTAAGTATGTCAAGTATATCTTGGTTAAATTCCACATGACCGACTGCAAGGTTGCATCCACGCCCTTCTTGTCTGGGGTAAGGCTCAAGGATGGCATGGATACACCATTGGTGGATTGCACCAAGTACATATAGCTAGTGGGGAGCCTTATTTACCTTAATCACTCCCATTTTGATATCTCATATGATGTGGGTGCAATTTCCAAGTACATGCATGAGCTTCATTAGCTTCATTGGAAATCTTTCGAGTGCATCCTTTGATATGTTCAGGGCACCACCAGTCATGGGATTCACTATGAAACAGTTTGTACATTGGATATTTTGGGATTTATATATTCATATTGGGATAGAAATAACACATATTGCAAGTCCACTTCAGGGTACATGCTTAGTTTGGGATCCGGTCCCATCTATTGGTCGAGTAAAGAGTAATCAATGATTTCTTTATCGTCAGTCGAGGACAAGTAAAGAGCAGTGGTCAACATTACCATTAAGGAAATTTGGCTACATAATTTCCTCATTGAGATCGGTATCCAGTTCCACCATCTGATTGTCATTTGGTGTAACAATCAGAGCATGCTCAAATTTTGTAGAGAGCCAGTGAAACAACAATGAAAAAACACATCAAGATCCATTATAACATACCCAAACCCTTAATACCCTTTCAGGGATGGGGTATCAATTTTTTGATTTCCTTGGTTCATTTTTGGTCCCTTACTAAGAAAAACTCTCTTATTCAGCTCCCCTAAAATTTACATCTCTCACTATGCGCTTGAACTAGCTAGCAGGGTCCTCCTCGTGACCTAGCGCTGAAAACTGGGAGCTAAGAGTCTGCGTTAGCAAAGGTTTCGGTACTTCGTAAGTTCCCAGACTTTGGGACTTCCAACGGTGTTGTCAAATTCTCAGATTGCCGAACAACGAAGGAAATCAATGGTCCACGTCCTTCGTCGAGATCCTACAGTTAAAAAGTGGCTTGGCATTCGTCGTTGAACACTTTGTTCTCCTAATCCCCGAAGTCATCTCCATGTGGCCTTAGCCCATTTGTGATCGGTGTTCGGTGTTGAACGTCCTATGTTTCAGTGTTTTGGCAGTCCACGATTGTCATTGGTCTGTCGACGTTTGGTGATCAACGATTGTAATTGGACCTCCCTTTATCAACCTACACTCAAATATTTTGAATTCTCGCCACGTGGATTTGGCCCTTCAGCGATCGACATTCGACGATTTACGTTGAACGTCGTGTATTGTACCACGCCCTAAATCTTCCGATCATCGAAGTTATCCAGATTCCCAGAGTCTCGAATACATCACCAGCCACATTGGCCAAGTGAAAATGAACCAGAAGTTGACATGCGGCGAGGATCAAGGGGTGACACATATCCTCATTAGGGGTTGACACATGTCATGCTTTAATGGTCATAAAGGGTCTGTGAATTGGCCAAATCTGGGTGACACGTGGCACCTTCGTTGCGGATCCACGTCACCCTGGATGACATCAGTGAGCCACATCAATCCCCATCTTACAGTTGGGATTTACCCACGTGGATCCATAGATCCACAGTCCTTGTTACTTCACGGCTCTGGGCTTCGAAGCTTATCGAATACTCTCGACGCAAATCCCCTGAAGAGCTAAGTTCTCAAACTCTCGGATCTAGTGCCACACATCCTCTTGCTATCAACGACCGAGATTTATTTCAACGTTAGCGACTTTGGTGGTTTTCACACCTTGAAAACCCTTGGCCAAATTCCAGAGTACGAAGTATTTGAACTATGGGATCACTTTCCACGTAATCATTCATCCAACGGTCCTAGTTCAATGTGAAACCTTTGACAATAGACAAGAAGGACCATGTGTCACTCCACGACGCACTCCTGATCGGTTAGGTAATCGAGGGTGGTTTCTTAGATCGACGGTTGAGAGATATCCCTAAGGATCCAAATATCAACGGTCCTCATCACTTCGACATTCGGGAGTTCGGCGTGTATCTCCCGACTTTCCTTCCAGACCACGCTGAATCTATCGCCACGTGTACCTAGCATCTACGACCAGGATTTACTTCAACTTGCAGACCTCTGAGGAAACTCGCACGTCCCTATAATTCCAAATAACCAAAATTTTCAGATAATTGTTGATCTGTGGACACATGTCCCTCCAGTTTCAACAGTCTAGATTAACTCTGTGACTCTGACATTCGAGTGTTTCGGCACTAGACCACTCATGTTCTCTCGAACTAGAACTTCGTAGAAGAACTTAACGCTTCCCTTCCTACGTCCGATCTAACAGCTGAGAGAGATCCATACTGAATCCCCAGATCGACGATCCTCATCAATTCACGACTTCGGCCTTCGGTTGTTTTCAAGGATTGTGGTGTCATAAGTCCTAAAGTCCCGAAGCCGAAGGAGATAGCTCCTTTCGGACTAGTGCAGGGTTCCTAGGCCATGATCACCTGGGTCCTTTGGGAATACTTGGGGGCTAAGCACAAATCCCTTTTTACAGCAAAGGGGTTAAGGACATGGGCATGAGCCCTTGGTCGGATGGGTGGATAGTCTGAAGGGAAAATGCCCTTCTCCACATATATGAACTTAACATTCCCGCTAAGGCGAATTCAAAGGATCAGCGGGACTTAGGCATTTTAGTTACTCCTACCCTAAATCTCCTGTGGACTCATGTCCCATTACTCTCTAGCAACTAAACTGAGATAAATCAAGATCATATAGATATAATAATTTACAGAAAACAAGGAGCATTTCTAATAACTGTTCAAAAACTGAAAAACTTAATCATAAACAAAGACCTTTCGTTATCACATCCAATATATTACATAGAGTATGAAAATACTTATCAGAACTGGAAAAAGTGAAGCAAATGTTGAAAGGGGTGCATGTTTCCTCCCAACCATCTGCATAGTCACTCCTGACAGATTTACCACTGGCCACCCCCGAGCTAGACCATGATGTTCTGAGAGAGATTATTTATCCTTGTTCCACAACAGTCAGGGACATAGGTTACTCTCCTCCTCCCACAAGAAATTGGAAACTGGTTTTCTCTACTCCAAGCAAGGAGGTCTTCACGAGTACTTACTCAGTCACTCCTCAGCCTCATTTATCATCTTGTAGCCCAACCCTTCACGTGTCTTCCTTCAACAAAAAATGAGCTTACTTCTCAGTTTTTTTCCTCTCAACTCCATAGTCTAAGTATGCTTCTCTTCTCTTCTCGGGAGAGTGTTTTTCTCTCCTCTTCTATCTCGCAGATATGTCTTTGTCCCCGAATTACCTCCTTTATTTTCTTCCTTAGAAAGGTTGTGTGGGTTTGAATCCCAATTCATGGTTAGGCCTAGAAGCCTTACAGATGGGTACCCTGCCCCATCTCCTCATTAACTCTTGAGGATGGCCTTCCAACTACCATCTTGATTGGTAATTAATTTTTGGGTCAGAGGATTGTTGAGAAATTACACCCAATATGTATTGGTCCGGTGAGGGTCATCTCAACCATTCTTGGTTTCTCCTCACCATCTCTCTCATAGAATCCATAGTCTATCTTGGCAAAATTTCCCCCTTTTAGTAGTTGAGCAACACATATTCAATTTCTATTAATAACAAAATATTCATGCATTGACCCTTTATACAAAGGTTCATCAAATCAAACATCCATGCATATTTAGTCTACCATAGTCTCTTGGCCAGTTCCATTTATATTTACAAACTAGGGGAAACATGGGTATTACAATCTCGTCCCCCTTAAAGGAACATTGCCCTCGATGTTCTATCTATCGATGTGCTATGTATGTAAAAAAGTAAACAAAAATGGATATGTATGTCTCATGGAATCCTCTATTGCATGAAATTGCAAGTATTCAACGCTCCCCAGTGTATTGTGACAAGGGACTAATTGCCTCTCGTGGATCCTTGAAATCCGGTGGTGGTGAGTTTACCAATCACCTGTGGGTTTTGGTGTAATGACATTTGTACTACCAACAAATGGTATCAGAGCTAGAGATCATGAGTTTGATACACACTCAGCTCGTGCTGAGGGGGAGATTGTTGCACGAAATTGCAAGTAGTCAGTGCTCCTCGGTGTATTGAGACAAGGGACTAATCGCCTCTCATGGATACTTGAAATCTGGCGGTGGTGAGTTTACCAATCACCTGCGGGTTTTAGTGTAACGACAATCGTACTACCAACATCCTTCATTTCCCATGTAGCCTCATCTGAGCCAAAGTGTTTCCATTGCACCTTAACATGTGCAATGGTTATGTTCTCGAGTGGGGTTTCCTTCGTGTCTATTATGCATTGAGGTTCTGGAAGGAATTCTCCCTCAGTTTCCACCTGAATCACAAACCAATCAATAATATGATTAGGATCATGTACATACTTCTTTAATAAAGAAACATGGAAAAAATTATGTGCTTCCACTGTGGGAGGGAGTGCTAGACGATAGGATACTGGCCACACTCTATCCAAGACTTCAAAGGGTCCACAATACCGAGGTGCCAGCTTGGCACAAGATCCCATCGTCAAAGATCTTTTCTTGGGTCTAACTCATACATATACATGATCCCCTACTTTGAAATCTCTAGGAGTCCTTTTCAGGTCTACATAGCTCTTTTGTCTATCCTGGGCTATCTTCAGATTTTGTCTGATCTGAATCACTTGTTGTTCCATTTACTTTAGCATATCTATCCTGATTGTAACTCTATCTACGGGGTTGTTCCAGCTGATTGGAATGTTGCATTGTCTTCCATAGAGGGCTTCAAAAGGGATCATTTTTAATGAGTCTTAATAGCCATTGTTGTAATCAAATTCTACCAGTGGTAGGCAGTACTCCTATTTCTTGGGTCGATGCATTACATGCATCCTCAAAATGTCTTCTAATACTTGGTTTACCTTCTTTGTCTTCCCATCAGTTTGAGGGTGATAGGCTATACTAAAGAGTAATTTTGTTTCAAAACCAACAAACAAAGATTTCCAAAAGCTTGAAGTAAATGTTGTATCTATGTCGGATATAATTTCCTTAGGCATGTCATGCATTCTGAATATCTCTTTCATGAATATGTTGGAAATATATATTTCCTTGCAAGTTGACTTGATAGGTATGAAGTGGGCATCTTTGCTCAGTTTGTCCACAACTACCATGATGGCGTCGTTCTATTTGGTTGATCTTGGTAATCCTGTGATGAAATCCATGGAGACGGTTTCCCATTTCCATTCAGGAATTGGTAGGGGCTGCAACATCCCTGTTGGGTGTTGATGCTTTTCCTTGACTTGCTTACATTCTAGGCACTTAGCTAAGTAATCAGCTATGTCCTTTTTCATTCCAAGCCAATAGAATAGTTTCCTAGTGGCTGTGATCATTTTCTGATAACCAGGATGACCAATATATGGTCCCTTATGTAGTTCATCCATTATGAACCTATTCAAGTCATCACAATTTGGAATATACAAACTTCCCTTGTAAGTTAGCATGTCATAATTAAGCATCTGATAACCTTCATACTTCATCCCTCTAGGCTCTTTCTTTAGGTATGATGTCACAGTCTTGAAAAATGCATTTGTTTCGTGTGTAGTTTTGACCCTCTCTTTGACATCTAATTCGCTGGCACTTACAACTTCCAAGTGAACTACTTTCATACTTCTACTAAGAGAATCAACCACCCTGTTCTCCTTTCCTTTGATATGTTTGATCTCAAAATCAAACTCACTAAGGAGATCCATCCACCTAGCTTGTCTCACATTGAGTTTTGGTGGTCAAACAAATACCTCAACCCACTATGATCTGTCATAAGTACAAATCGTCTACCTAAAAGGTAACGCCTCCACATTTTTAAAGCATGCACTATGGCATCCAATTCCATATCATGGGTCACATAATTGACTTCATGTTCATTCAATTTTTTGGATTCGTAGCAAATCATATGTTCTTTTTACATGAGGATTCCTCTGAGCCCTTCCTTGCAGGCATTTGTACACACAAGGAAGTCCTTATTCAGGTCTCCAATATTTAGCATAGGTGCATTGGTTAGAAGGTATTTCATCTCTTGAAATCTTTCTTCACATTCTGATTTCCAAATGAATTTAACCCCCTTTTTCTGAAGGGAGGTGATTGGGCAACCAATCTTGGAAATTTCTTTTATGAATCTCTTATAGTATCCTATCAAGCCCATAAAGGATCTAATATCAGATACATCCTTTGGGGCAGGCCAATCCATGATGGTTTTAATCTTGTCAGGATCAACTGCCACTCCTTCCTCAGAAATAACATGGCCTAAGTAATGGACGTGTTTCTGGAAAAAATCACACTTACTAAGCTTAGCATAGAGATGAAGATTCTCTTAGCACTTGGAGTACTAGCTTGAGGTGTTCTTCATGCTATTCTTTATTCTTGGAATATATTAGGATATCATAAATGAAAACCAACACAAATATATCCAAGAACTTTTTGAATACGTTATTCATTAAGCACATAAAAGTGGTCGGTGCATTGGTAATCCCAAATGGAAGCACCACAAATTCATATTGGTCATATCTTGTCCTAAAGTTTGTCTTGTGGATGTCTTCATCTTTAATTTGGACCTGATGGTATCCAGACCTTAAGTCAATCTTGGAGAATATTGTAGCATCCCTTAATTGGTCAAACAAGCCATTGATTCTTGGCAAGGGATACTTATTCTTCATGGTCATCTTATTCAGTTGTTTATAATCTATGCATAATCTGAGTGTGTCATCCTTCTTTTTCATAAACAAGTCTAGTGCTCCCCATGGAGACACACTAGGATGAATATAACCTTTGTCCCACATCTCCTTCAGTTGTAGTTTGAGTTCAACTAGCTCTGGTGTACTCATTCTATATGGTTTTCTAGACATTGGCACCACTCCTGGTACAAGTTCTATTGAAAATTCAATATCCCTTCTTGGAGGTAGACCTGGTACCTCTTCTGGGAATACATATTTATATTCTCTTAATATGGGTTGGTTCTCTAGGTTGGGTTTGTCATTCTCAATAGAGTTTAGTACTTGTATTTCATACAAGGGACATTCATTTCTGCAATACTTCTTCACTTGGAGGGGTGATATTTTTCTCATTGAGACAAGATTTTTAATCCCTTGTAGGGTTACCCTTCTTCCCTCTTCATTTTCACACTCCAAAGTTTTACTGTAACAATCCAACTTGGTTTTTTGGGAAGCCAACCAATCCATGCCAATCAACATCTCATAAGATCCTAGAGGAAGGATGTTTAGGTTCGCTTGGGTGGGAAACCCACTCATGACAAATTTGCATGCTGGTATGACCTTTGTTACTTTTATTTTGGCTCTAGTGGCTAGTTGTACCAGCCATGATTTAACATGTTTAACTTGTTGTAATTTACATTTCGCAACAGTTTGAGGGGAAACATAACTCAAATTATTACCAGGGTCAATTAAAATGGAAACATGATGGTTGTCAATCGTACCTTCCATATCCACCACTGAAGCTTGGTGGTCAGCTTGTCTATTATCCAAGGCTGCATAAATTTGTGGCAGGATCCTAGCCACATCATTGACTATGGTTGCCTCTTGGATGTTGTATACCCTCCCATAGTTATGTTTCCTATGTGGACAGTCCCTCAGCATATGTTCCTCTCCACAACCCCAACATTTCAAGGGTTATCTCTTCGTGTTATTAGTCTTACTTGGAGCTACTTTGAATGGTTTATTTCCACTTTGGGATGGAAAATTTTGTTGATACACACTTCTGGAAGGAAGTCTTGTCCTAGATCTCTTATCAAGGTTCTTAAATCTCGAGGGTTTAAACCCCTTCTTCTTGAATCCGAAATCATTTTTATTTTTCTAGTATTCATGGGGTTTTGCCTTACTCTTGAATTGCTCATAGAAATACCTTGTTTTTTTAATGGTGTTTTCTAAGGTCTTTGTCTCATCAAACTCAATTATGTCCTGGTAGGACTAAGGTAATCCATTAATGAATCATTGCATTTTTAACTATTCATCCTTTATGTAGGGAACATACCTCATCAGTTCGAGAAATGTGTTGATATACTCATCTATGGTGAGTTGTCCCAACTTGCATTCATAGAACTCCTTGGTATTTCCATCAAAGTAATTTTTTGACAGGTACTTCTTCTTGAAGTATTTCTCAAATTGTTTCCATGACAAGTCCTCTCATGGACTCCTTTCACATTCCTAATGTCCTCCCACCAAACGAAATCTTTCCCATTCAGGTTGAAAATGGTTATCCAAGCCTTTAAGTTTTCAGAGTAGTCATGGAATTTAAAGTACTTCTTCAAACTGAGTAGCCAAACTTCTACTTATTCCCCCTTCTTAATATATCCATCGAAGGTGGGTGGTTTGGATTTCTTGAATTCTTCAGGGTCATGACTCTTGGAATGCTTCCTCTTCTTTCCTCTCATTTGAGAATGGGAACTAGTTTTTCCACTAGAAGATTCCTTGGAGTGGTCAATGTCCTCACCAGAGGAATCTTCCATTGAATTTCTCTTGGCTCCATGTTGGGCATTCTTTGAGGTGCTCCTCCTGGTGTGGCCACTTTTAGGACCATGCTTATGTATCTCAGGTGGACTTGGAGTTTTCTTGGTATGATGTCTGTCCATATGACTGGCAATTGGACCATGTTGTGGTTTCCTTTGTATGTGTGATAGACTTTGTAGTAGGACTGCATTAACTTCAGTTGGATTTTCCTACTCCTTGATCAACCTTTCATTGTCAGCCTTATAACTCTGTAATTATTCCATGAGGCTTCTTACAGTTTTGTCCAAATCTGGAGGGGTTTCCAACACACTCCTTTCATTAGATTCTTCATCTCTATTGTGGGAGCTCTCCCCCAAATTCTGATGTGTTACCATCCTTTACGTTGTATTTCTTCTGTTGTTTACTAACTGCTTGAGTGTTGATAAAACATTTTATGTTAGTGACTAATCTACCAAATCATAAACAACACATATCATTGCAAGGTGAAGTTAGTTCTTTATTTGGAAACAATTAGCAACCTACAGTGCAAGAATCCAAAACATCTATCAACAGTAGAAGGTTTGCGTTCCTCTCTTCAGTTGAGGTCCAGACAAGTTTTGTATAGAGGGGGGTAAGGTAGGTTGTTACCCCATAATTTTTCTAATAATTTTTTTATGTGACTCGTGCATGAGCCCAAGCAGGCCAAGTGTTTTTTCCATGCTCTGATACCAATTTGTAACATACCCAACCCCTTAAATACCATTTCAGGGATGGGGCATCAAATTTTCCCTTTCCCTGGTTCATTTTTGGTCCCTTACTAAGAAAAACCTTCTTATTCAACTCCCCTGAAATTTACATCTTTCACTATGCACTTGAACCAGCTAGCGGGGTCTTCCTCGTGACCTCGGGCAGAAAACCGAGAGCTAGGAGTATGGGTTAGCAAAATTTTCGGCACTTCAGAAGTTCCCAGACTTCGAGAGTTCCAACGGTGTTGTCAAATTCTCATATCGTCGAACAACGAAGGAAACCAACGATCCACGTCCTCCGCCGAGATCCTATAGTTAAAAAGGGGCTCGACATTCGATGTGGAACACTTTGTTCTCCTAATCCCCGAAGTCTTGAAATATCGCCACATGGCCTTAGCCCTTTGACGATCGGTGTTCGACGTTTAACATCCTATGTTTCGACATTTCGACAATCAGCAGTCATCATTGGTCCATCGACGATCATCGTTGGACCTTCCATTATCAACCTACACTCAAATCTTATGAATTCTCGCCATGTGGATTTCTCCCTTCGACGATTTACGTTGAACTTCTTGTATTCTACCACGCCCTAAATATTCTGATCACCAAAGTTATCCAGACTCCTGGAGTCCTGAATATGTCACCAGTCACATTGGCCAGGCGGGCACAAACCAAAAGTTGACACGCGAAAAGGGTCAAGGGGTGACACATATCCTCATTAGGGGGTGACATCTGTCATGATTTAATGGTCATAAAGGTTCTATGAATCGGCCAAATCTGGGTGACAGGTGGCACCTTGGTTGTGGGTCGATGTCACTCGGGATGACATCAGCGAGCCATGTCAATCCCCATATTACGGTCGGGATTTACCCATGTGGATTCATATATCCACGGTCCTCATTAATTCATGGATCTAGGCTTTAGAGATTACCGAATCCTCTCGACGCAAATCCCTTGAAGAGATAAGTCCTCGGACTCTCAGATTTGGTGCCACGCATCCTCTTCCTATCAACGATCGAGATTTATTTCAGTGGTTTTCACACCTTGAAATCCCTTGGCCAAATTATTCCAGAGTACAAAGTCTCTAGACCATGAGATTGATTGCCACGTACCCGTTTATCCAACGGTCCTAGTTCAATGGACAACCTTTGACAGTTGACAAGTAGGACCAGGTGTCACTCCATGACGTGCTCTTGATCGGTTAGGTAATCGAGCGTGGTTTCTTAGATCAACGATTGATAGGGATCCCTAAGGATCTAAAGATCGACGGTCCTCGTCACTTCGACATTCGAGAGTTCAACGTGTATATCCCAGCTTTCCTTCCAGACCATGCCGGATCTATCGCCACGTGTACCTAGCATCTACGACCATGATTTACTCTAGCTTGCAGAGCTCCGAGGAAAATCCCGTCCCTATAACTCCGAATACCTAGACTTGATGGATAACCATTGATGTGTGGACACATGTCCCTCCTGTTTCAACGGTCCAGATTAACTCCACGACTCCGACATTCAGGAATTTCTGTGCTAGACCACTCATTTTCTCCCGAAGTATAACTTCGTCGAAGCGCTTAATGCTTCCCTTCCTATGTATGATCTAACAGTTTAGAGAGATCCATATTGAATCCCTAGATCAACGAACCTCGTTAATTCGCAACTTCGACCATTTTCGAGGATTTTGGTGTCACAAGTCTTGAATTCCTGAAGTCGAAAGAGCTAGTTCCTTTTGGACTAGCGCAGGGTTCCTAGGCCCTAGTCACCTAGGTCCTTTGGGAATTTTTGGGGGCTAAGCACAAATCCCTTTTTGCAGAAAAGGGGTTAAGGAAATGGGCATGAGCCCTCGGTCAGATGGGTGGATAGTATGAAGGGGAAACGCCCTTCTCCACAGAGATGAACTTAAAATTCCTGCTAAGGCAAATTCAAAGGATCGACAAGACTTAGGAGTTTTGGTTACTCCTACCTCGACTCTCCTATGGACTCACATCCCATGACTCTCTAACAACTAAACTGAGATAAATCAAGATCATATAGATATAACAGTTTACAAAAAACAAGGAGAATTTCTAATAATTGTTCAAATACTGAAAGATTTAATCATAAACATAGATCTTTCATTATCACATCCAATATATTACACAGAGTATGAAAATACTTATCAAAAATGCAAAATGTGAAGCAACTATTGAAAGGGGTGCATGTTTCCTCCCAACCATAGGAACAATCACTCCTTACGGATTTACCACTGGCCACCCTCGAGCTAGACCATGATGCTATGAGAGAGATTCTTTCTCCTTGCTCCACAACAGTCAGGGATGAAGGTTACTCTCCTCATCCCACAAGAAATTGGCAATCGGTTTTCTCTACTCCAAGAAAGGAGGTCTCCATGAGTACTTACTTAGTCACTCATCAACCTCATTTATCAGCTTGTATCCCAACCTTTCTCATGGCTTCCTTCAACCAAAAACGAGCTTATTGCTCAACTTTTTTTCCTCTCAACTCCAGAGTCGAAGTATGCTTATCTTCTCTTCTCGAGAGAGTGTTTTTCTCTCCTATGATATCTCACAGATCTGTCTTTGTCCCCGAATTACCTCCTTTCTTACCTTCCTTAGCAAGGTTGTGTGGGTCCAAATCCTAATTCGTGGTCAATCCTGGAAGCCTTATAGATGGGTACCCTGCCCCATCTCCTCATTAACTCTTGAGGATGGCCTTCCAACTACCAACTTGACTGGTAATTCATTTATGGGTCAGAGGATTGTTGAGCAATTACACCCAGTAGGTATTGGTCTGGCGAGGGTCATCTCAATCATTCTTGGTTTCCCCTCACCATATCTCTCATAGCATCCACGGTCTATCTTGGAAAACTTTCCCCCTTTCAGCAATTATGCAACACATATTCAATTTCTATTAATAACATAAAATTCATACATGCACCCTTTATACAAAGGTTCATCAAATCAAACATTCACACATATTTAGCCTGCCATAGTCTCTTGGCCAGTTATAGTTATATTTACAAACTGGGGGAAACCGGGTAATTACATCCATATGCATTACATCAAAGAGTTGATTCATGACAGGATCATCAACTTTCATTAGTGTCCATCCTCTGAAAATACTACCAACATCTTCACGAAGACTTTCACTGAGTAGAAGTTCCACTTTTTGCGTGATTGTATTGGAATGAAGGAAACAAATGCATAGCAGTTGTATTTCTTTCTTTTTCAGCTCTGTACTTTGAGGGGGGGTCCCATGAGGTTTTCCCTCTTTCCTCTTTTTTCAGTGTTCATTGATTAGATGCATTGTAAAATGGGTACCGAACATGGCTTCTTGTAGGGACTCATTCTTCATTTACTCCCTAGTAGTGTTTAAAGGGAATGTTGGGGATATTACACACCCAACTAGTATTTATTTTCCTCATTTTACTAGTCTATGATGAGGGAACCACTCATAGATGATAATATTCTCCACTAAAAATATTCCCCACTAAAATAGGGTGCGACCTTCTCTTCATTCTTGACTTGGTTACACTTTAGGTTGACTAGTGGAGTAGAGTCATGCATGGAAACCTTATCACCAATAGTTGGATGATCACCTTTGTATCCTCACCATGAGGGTGAATATCACATGCATGAGGCTAGGATAGCACTACACATGTGCATGTATGATTTTCTCTCCACTCCACTTGCGTAATTATTCAGTTAATTAATGTTTGCATGGCCAGTTAACTAGGACTAGGTGGTAGTTCACTCCAGAGTTTTTTAGTGGGTGTTCACATCTCTCTAGATCACTACTATGGCACATTGTTTCAACCATGTAGAGCATATCGTGTGTATTATTCCATTCTTACATACTATTAACATAATTATTTATTCTTTCTCTCCATCTCTTCTCTCTCACTTTCAACTTTGCAAGATTTGTGAGAATTGTTGCTAGCTATATTATTTGTGGAGGTTTTACTCCAATTCTATAGATTCACACTAGGATTCAAAATAGTATTCATTTCCCCTAAGGATCCATTTATACCATTCATCTATGAGAATATTTTAGGAAACAGATTTTCATATTCCCTATGTATAAATTTGACTACTTGATAATAGTTTACTTATCCCAACAATCCCTAATGACAACCATATTAGGGTCCTCCTGATATTCATTGTTCCATTACTTTTTCTTATGGGGTTCTTGAAAATGAGGTTTACTGCTACTCTCTTCCTTCCCCTTAACTTCTCATTCCTTGATAGTTTCAATAATCTTCAAATTTATCAAATATCCTTCCTCATTCAGTTCCTCTCCATCCATCTTCCTATAATACAAAGGTTATTTCATCTTTTCTAGTTTCCTATGATATGCACACTCCACCTTTTATGATTGATCTAAGAGTCCTTGTTTCTCATGGAATATAAAATTCTTTATTTGTTTCAAGGCCCCCCAAAATGTAAGGTCGTTAGTTGTGAATTCAATGTTGCACAAAAAAATTTAAATCAATGTTTCCTAGTCTTTTGTTTATCTTTAGGTCTTTGTTTGTATGTACAAATGATTTGGCAAAACATCTAATGTATGAATAAATCTATGTGGTTATTTCTCCTTCAAAAATATATTATTATTCCATCTGTTTTCACAAAATTAGATGTGTTCCTCTAGATACTTTGTGCCCTTATATCTATTGATTACATTTACCTCCTTGGAAGGTATAAATATCAATAACACTTTTTTTTCCACCAACACTTGATTATATAAATCATTTTTGTGTGTATCCCACCAATGTATAGGGGTTCCTTTCACCATTGCATCCAATGCTTGTAATCTTTTATCTTCCCATACATGCTCCTTTGTTTGATCGATAAATGCATTCATTGATCTAGTACCATCAAATATATGAGGGTCACATATTTTAGTCCCAATCTAGTGCACATAATACTCTATATATCTACATATTCTATTAGACATCTCATGTCATCATGTCTACCATTTCTTCATTTCATCTTATGACTCTAAATCAAAAGAACATGTGTTCCTCCAAATCATTTCTTCATTTATGGTGGGGTTTATATGGTCTTTCTTATTCTTGGTTATATTGTAAATATTCTCCAAGATTGAGATAATATGAACATCATCATTCACAAGTTCTGTGAACCTATCTCCTTCAACGAGATCTAAAGGAAAAATAACCCTTGGAGCTGCTATCTCAAAAGACATATTTCTCTACTTAAAATTCAAGATTGCATTGTTATCAAATTCCTAATCTATTCCCAACAATGATAGATAAAGATCACTCTCATCCATTATTTTAGTCACCTCAAAATCAACAAGGGGATTCCCCCTGTCAATGTCAACCTCTACATATTATAATCCCTAGATAGGATAAATACTATATTGATTTTCCAATATTAGTTGAACGACTGACTATATCAGCTTTTGTATCCCCATCAACACCTAAGAATTCTTCAAAAGGATGTTCAGATCAAATCCCAGATCCAACATGAAATCCTTCATTTTACAACCTCTGAGTTTTATTTTCATCTTAAAATCCCTCCCATACTTCTTATTATTACTAACATGTCTCACGTGTCATTTAGGAAGAGGTGATAAAATAGGGGTGTCATCCTCTAACATAACTATCCATCTAGTAAAATATTTAGTTAAATTTTTGGATGCACTTGGATCATTCAGGAGTCTAATGCAACATTTCAAAAATTCACCTACTTGTTCTGTTAGTTCAGAGTCTTGGTTCCTACTAGCCTGCGATTCCTTTTCCCACATTGATGTGTTATGTATCGTCTCTATGGCATCTCATATGAACTATTTTTGTATAGATGCAACAAATTTTGGTGGTGCTAGATCAATGCTTCTGATTTCACTAGGTAGCATCTTGTTTGTGTCTGATTCGATTCTTGCTCCTCCTATTTTCATTAGGTTTACCACTGGTATTCTATCAATTTATTTCCTTTCCTTTGGGGATTTGTAGTTACCATATTCACTCTTCTTTGTTTCTCTTCCCTCTTCTTAATCAATTAATGACATTCTTCAGTGTTATGCTCGGTGCTATGACAATGTTCACACAAGAAGCAAGGTTTGGTACAATATAGTGCAATGTGCCCTACTTCTCTGCAATTAAATAAAGTATATGGTCCACCATATCCTTCTCATCCATGTCCTAAATATCCTCCTTTGTATCCTCCTCTTCCATTTCTCTTATTGTCACCCTAACTTTTTCACTTTGTATGCATCCATGGTATGCTCCTTCATCAATTACAACGACTTGCAATTATTTACATCATGCCCCATAGATTTGAAAAACCCACAGAATAGTGTGTTGGTAGTTGTTTGTTACTTCTACAACATAGGTCACCAAGGTGGCTCATGTCCCAACTACTTACAAATATCACATCATTCGAACTTGGTTCCCACTAGAAAAGGATTTGACACACTCATCAAGATGTAATTAGCAAACATTAGACATTCATTTCTACAATGACCTTCTGCTCTACACAAGGTACACCATCATTATCCATTTTAAATTTAACTTCGACCATGTATTACAAATAGTAATTCAGAGCCACCAACTAATTCTAAACCTGCACTAACATTGAGTTGATTCCACAATTTTCCATACACATTCCAGAAACATATCATTTTTTAAGGATTATGTCCGCGTAGATATATTTTGTTGAGTAAGGGGAATTTTGACATTAGGAAGAACTCTTGCACTAAACCATTCTCTGTTTTGGAAATCCTAAATCTAGAATTTTGATTCACCTACCAAGTATTCAAACCTTTGGTCATAGTCCCAAATTGTTTCTCCCACTTTTTTCTTTATCTCTATAAGTTTTGCAATACATTGTGGTCCCAAATTGGGCTTCTAAAAATATTTAATCAAGTATTTATTTATTCATCTATATGTTTGGTCTATCCTATTGGTAAATTGTTTTTGTACTTCATGTATCACTATAGATCTCAATATCTAAAAGTGGTTTTCAATAATACAATCTTATGGGATTCATTTGTGATATTATCCACCATGCAGATTGCTTTGCACATGAACTATTGTTGTTATGCATCATCCCTCCCAGTTCCATGGAACATAGGGAGTCTAATCATTGATATGTTATCATGTTCCTATTGGAATGTGCTTCCTTATCCCACATAGACATGTTCCACATCGTCTCTATGGAATCACAGATGAACTATTTATGTCTATATGCATCAAATTTTGGTGGTGTTGGATCAATGCTTCTAATTTCACTAGTTGGTATCTTGTTTGCATCCAATTTGGTTCTTTCTCCTCTACCTGTCATTAATTTTTCCACTAGTATTGTATCATTCTCTTCCCTCTGGGTCTTTTTAGTGACCATATTCACTATTTTTCATTTATCTTCCCTATTCTTAATCAATTAAGGGAATTATTCAATGTTATGATCAATACTATGACAATGTCCACACAATGAGAAATGTTCGGTACAATATATTACAATAATCCCTACTTCTCCACAATTAAAGCAAGTATATAGTCCACCATGTCCTCAATATCCTCCTATTTATCCTCCTCTTGCCTTGGTCTCATTGTCACCCTACCTTTTCACTCTATATGTATCCATGGTATGCTCCTTCATCAATTATAATGACCTACAATTATTTACATCATGCTCCATAGATTTGAAAAACTCATGGAATGGTATGTTGGTATTTGTTTGGTACTTCTACAACATGGGGAACCAATATGGATCATGTTTCGATTGCTTACAAATTTCAGATCGTTCGAACTTGGTTCCCAACAGAAAATGATTTGACACACTCAACGAAGTGTAATTATCCGAAATTAGACATTCATTTCTACGACGACCTTTTGTTAGACAAAATTTAAACCATACATTCTCCCTTATATATTTACCTTTGGCCATGTCTTACAAATAGTAATTCAAAGCTACAAACTAATTTTGAAGCTACACTAACCTTGAGCTAGTTACACAATTTTCCCTATAGATTCCAGAAGAATAGAAATCTCTAAGGATTCTTCCTATGTGGACATATTTTTTTGAGTAAGGGGAATTTTGACACGAGGAAGCAACCCTACAATAAACCATTCTCTATTTTGGACATCCTAAATATAGAATGCCAATTTACCCACCAAGTATTTAAATATTTGGTCATAGTCCCAAACTATTTCTCCTTATTTCTGCTTTATCTCTTTAATCTCTGCAATGTGTCATGATTCCAAATTTGGATTCTAAAAATCTTTAATAAAGTATTTATTTATTTGTATAGATATTTGTTCTATCTTGTTGGTACACCACTTTTGTACTTCATCTACCACTGTAGAGCTCAATCTCTAAAAGTGGTTTCCAATAGTGCAATCTTATGTGATTCATTTTTAATATTATACACAATCTATATTGCTTCGCACATGAACCAATGTTACTTTGCATCATCCATTCCAATTCCATAGAACATAGGGAGTCTAATCACTGAAATATTTGTTATTTAGGATGTCGTTGAAAAATTCAAGTTTATTTCTACTATTCTTCCTTTATTTTCTATCACTACTCCAATCCTCCACTACATTATGTTTCTAACATATGTTTCTATTGAATCTTCTTCTGATGATGATGAAATACACATAGGGGGGGTGGTTTTGAAGGGGGTTTATATACCTCATTTTCTCCTACTTCTTCATTGGATCCAGAGAGTCCCTCTATTCTCATTTGTGCTAGTAATTCTGCTATTGTTGAAGTATCCTTGTTTTTCGAAGAATCATCTTCAACTTCACTTGGGGTATACTCAGTATCTGAGATACTATTTCCATCTATGTCTGAATCATCATCATATCTTCATAATTTCCAATGGGATTCAATATTATCTTCTCCTAATTCATCATCCTCTATCTCGATGCACCCTTTTGGTGCCTCTCTTCTCTCAACATACACTTTTCACACCTCTATTTCCTCTATGCACTCCTCATGCACTTATTTTCTTCATATATATTTTACTCTACTAACACTTGATAGTATGTCTTCTCCCCTTTTCCTTACACTATTTGATTAAAATTTCCAAACTACTTCACATAACACATTTATTTTCTCTTACCTATCTTCCCTACATCTCCTCTATTCCTCTAGATCGATATTTCTGCATTTTTTTTCTATTTCATAGCCCCTTCCTTCTTCCTATAACCCCCCCATCACAATGGTTTATGTTTCCATTTTTTCAAGTATCATTTTCATTAGTCCTTTCTCCACAAAGAACATCTTAATCCATAAGAGTATTGATTCCAGTAGCCTCCCCCTTGGTCCTTTTTTGAACTCCCTCTTGGTTATTCTAAAATAAGCTCTATATTCAATATCAAATTCAATGATTTATACCTCCTTAGACCACTTGAACCAAAATTCAATCACACACATCCACTTTTTCTTTAGTCTCTTGATTATTTCAACCATCTTGGTCCCAAATTATAGTTTCTTAAGAGAAGCACAATGTATTGATTTCCAGTTGTCTTTTTATCCACTCTTCAATAAACTAGGAAATGCAACAAAGAAAATTTCATGCTTATTAGGTTAAATATACTTTTCCTTCAACCAATATAGGTTGACGTGAAAATTATGTGTTTCTCTCCGCAAAACATGATCTCCCTTTCAATAATCTACTCGTGTATCTCTTATGGAAAGTGTTTCCACAACATACCCTTGTTTTCTGCTACAATAATCCACTCTATCTCACTAACAGAACCAATTGTTGGCAATAAATTTAGACCATAGGTTCAATGCATATGCCAACACTAATAATCCATTAACATCAACATTTTCAATACTCTATTAAGAGTAAGGTCTCAGTTGAGATGCTAATGGACATTACAAAGACCGTTGTAAAGGATTAAAGAAAACATAATATCCTACTTAACACATTAATCATATAAACCATACAACAACAAAAATTCAATCAAAATTTTAGAGGGGGAACCACACCACAATCCTTTCAATTCCATTCGATAATATTAGTCCATATATTCTTCTTATAGATTCTCAATACCCAACAAGGCCCTCAAACTCTTATTTATCTTGCATCCGTACATTTATACAATGCTTTCATCTAAACTTAACAAACAAAAATCCAAACCTAACTCTCCCATTTACATATATACATTATTATATAGACATAAATTTGTTACAATCAATTCCCATTAAGTTATAAATATCTACAACATAAGTCATTCTAGCACACTAACAAGCAAGTGCACTAGTCTAATGGTGTTCTATATGGGTGGTGTGCTTATTAAATTGGGCATTGTGACATAGAATACACACACATACCCAAAATATGAAAAGTAAGGTGCCAACATATGATCATATCCACTTTTCATATAAATATTTGAAAAATCCCTAGTTCCACTCAAACAATCCATTAGATGTCCATACCAGGTAAAGAAAACATGTACATCATTATTTTGTTTATGGTTTTGGAATCATTGGCCATCCTCTATTCACCTCATTTATTATGTGCAAGTACAAGTACTGCACATGGGCTTAAACTCTCTCTAATCAATCCTCTATCTAGTAACCCTAAACTTGTGGATTAACCTCTTACCTTTTAGTGGGCACCAATCTATGAGAAGATTTGTTTGGAAGATGTGATATAGGAATCAAATCAATTTGGTGGGAAAGACTTCTCACTAATGGGAATCCTATTGGCATATCATCTAAATTTACATCTCGTAATTATGTTAGATTGCAATGTTTACTTATGTAATAAATTCATGTTGTATAAGTGACTAGTCATTAGTAATTTTGATAAGCATCATTAATAGGTTATTGGATGATGGTTGAGATAATTTATCAACATCTTCCTCTTTAATAAGAAATATCCAGATAACACAACAACCTATGAATTGTATTAAAGAGATCAATATTATTGTATGTGGATTATCTGCATTTTATAATTATCATGTTATGATTTGTGCTTCATGATCTATATTTATTATATGGTATTAGAGTTGTCCAAACATTGGCCAAACTTGAGGACGCGAGATAAGGGAAAATTGATTGTTGGTGTAAATCGTTGTTGGAGTTAGAACAAATAAAAACATCGTCATTAAGGGACCTTGGCTGCCAAGGGAGTCACCATAATAAATAAAGGGAGACACCATAATAAATAAAGGGGAACATATTGATTGGGGAGATATCCACTTATTCTCTTTGTGGAACATGACAAGAATTTTTTGTTTCTTTAATCTTTTATTTTTTGTAAACCTTCTTTATCTTTCAATTTATTTTTACCATATAGCACGGTGTCACGTCCCCACAGTGTACCTAGCTGAATCTTGTGATTGTGCACCATTAGAGGACATGCGACACTCTGAGGTTTCTCACTTGGCTACTTGGAACACCAAGGATACTTCGCCCTGACTATGCCTCTTCACCTAGAGCATACCCATACTCTATTTTAGGCTACCAATGAGTCACACTCTTACTTTAGGGAAACTCTTGTATTCTTAGACAATTGTATTCTAAGATATCACCATCCCACTATGATGATCACTCTTTATTTAATTTTTTTGTTGCTACCTCAACTGATGTTGCAAACTCAACCAAAACTTCAAAAACGTCTAGGTTTTCAACTCCTCGTGACTCACTGTTGCGATCATAATTCAACCAACTCTTCCATGTCTTTGCACACCGCATCCCTCAAGTCTTGCATTGGTTGGGTAGCTAGTCCAATCATCACGTATAGTTCTTGAAATGTGCATCTCCATGCCTGAACTTAGCCTTTTTTTTCCACATCTCTGTCAATCCATCCAAATCCAAAGACTAAGGAAAGTCTCCACCCTTGCCTCACTACCATTTCCATCGATCGATCTTTGTCAAGGATATCCTCCACAATGTCTAAGTGTTGTGCTTCAAACCTATTGGCACGTCTGTAATTTGACTTCCTTCCACAATTCGGTCCATTTTAAAAACAATAGCATACCAAGGAAAGTTCACCCCTCACCTTGCTACATGATGGAGTCACCCCAAAACAAAGTCATTTTCGACAACTTGACTCCAAATTCCACCTCATGGCACAATTATCCAATCTTTGCACCAAGAAATGTATGTCTAGACTACCCTTGAATCACTAATTCATCACTCGGCCATGTTGCTGCATCTACCTCTCTATTCCTTAGAATGGTTAGGCTTCACCCTCAACCATGTTTCCTAATGCAAGAGAAACACCCATTTCCAAGTACTCTCTTCATGCTGCAATTTGTGTATCTGCACAATCCTCCAAATGAAGGCAAGTCCTCAACTCCCCTCCTTTCATCAAGTTGGCTATCCACAACTCAACATTTGCAATGAGTGTGTCCAACATGCCTACACTCCTCAAACATCCCAACAAACTATCCAAAGTGCTCAAGGTAGAATGATTCACCTCAAAGAACTTGCATGCCTTAGCCATGTTCGCACCAATACTTCTGCCAACTCCAACCAACGACCCTCCTGGATCTCTGAGTCATCTCACAATCATATGAAAATCACCAAGGTGTGCTTTGCCTCATCTAAATGTTTCTTATTAAAGAGGAATAGGTTGAGAAATTATCTCAACCTTCATTCAATAATCTATCAATGACACCTATAATAATTACTAATGACTAGTCACTTATACAGCATGACTTTATTACATAAGTAATACTTACAATATAACACCCCCTCTTAAGGCTTACGGAATCAGTTGGTTTGATGTGTGATGTAATTTAGTGTTAAATTTAGAGCTGCAATTAAGTTTTTTTCAATTTACTAGACAATAATAGCATAAGCAGGATCACTAAAAGATACACAATCACAAGGTACACAAAATTTATCTTGGGAAACCCTCATGGGGGAGAAAACCCAGCAAAAACTTCCTTAATATAGATTTCCAATACAATGCCAAGATAAAAGACCAAACACAAGAGAATATCCAACATTGAGCAATGCGCCTCTCTCTTCCTTCTTCCGACAACTACAACTTCCCTCAAAATTTTGCATTAGATGAGTGACTTTAGTGAGTGAGTGAATGAGGCGCTAGCCTCTCTTTATTTATACTAGCTGAGGAGTGCTAGAGTGGTGTCTCTTCATTAGGCAGGTCT
Source organism: Picea engelmannii (assembly GCA_009831015.1). Lineage (NCBI taxonomy): Eukaryota > Viridiplantae > Streptophyta > Pinopsida > Pinales > Pinaceae > Picea > Picea engelmannii. The sequence goes on along the minus strand of ML807000.1, from coordinate 69,941 downwards.
GAATTCGCCAACTAGTGGCTAAAACCACTTTAATTAGGCCTAGGGCCTGACTTCTCAATTAGCAACATTTGGTTAGGGTTTGACCAATCCACAAAAAGGGATTTGGTCATACAAGAGTCCCAACATGATCTATCCACAAAAGGGAACTGATCTATAAGATAATAACTCAATAATAAGTAGAATATTCTTTGCAGTTACAATATTTCAACACCCCCCCTTAACAAGAAGGGTATTCTACAACATCATCGGGAGAGAGAGAGGGAAACAACATCAACAACATCTGGAACACTGACTGACATATCTATAAATCATTGAAATTTTTTTCTCATCATCAATACATCATATTCCACAGCATGGAGCTGGAGTCTCATCATCATGGAGCTGGAATAGCATCATCATCATCATCGTTCACAACATGGACCTGGAATAACATCATCATCAGTGTTCACAACATGGATCTGGAACCTGAAACATCAACATCAGTTAGCATAAAATCTATAACAAAAACACGAGACTGGAGCAACAATATCATCACAACACAAGGCTGGAGCAACAACATCATAAGCAGCATGAGGCTAAAACAACAACATCATCAACAACATGAGGTTGGAACAACAAAATCATCAACACGATGTTGAGATAACATCATCATCATCATATAACAACATAATGAGGCAGATGTAACAACATTTTGTGGTACTCTGATAGTCCCTAGGGATCTGCACAAGAATAATAATATTCCCTAGGATATAAAATCCTAATGAAGATACCACGTGGTACTCTAAGAGACCATCCTTACCGGACCTTCGGGATCTGCCTAGGAATCATAAGATTCCCTAGGATTAGAAAAATCCTAACAGAGCTACCACTACTGACCAAAACTAGCATATACATGCATAGGATCTCTAACAAATAGTTCTTACCAAACCTTTTGGATATGTCCATGGATGATCAATCCTCTAGGATATAAAATCCTAACTGAGCTACTCGTTGTTGGTCAGGATACCATAGTATCATCAGCATCACTCCCTCTTTCAAGGGAGGTCCTTTCGAACTATACCAAGCTTGTCTCAAAAGTGCTCAAACTTTACAAGAGACAGAGGCTTGGTCAACACATTTGTGCCAACATATTGGAGTTGTATGGCTCCCCTCTACACCATATCATGAATGTAGTGATACCAGATTTCTATGTGCTTTGACTTGTCTTCGAACACATGGTTCTCTGTCATCTTTATGCAACATTGGTTATCACATAGAATCACGATTGATTCTATATCTAGATCAAATAGACATGTCAACAACTTCCAAAGTCATATGGCTTCACAACTGGTGGAACATGCAACAATGCATTCCTCTTATGTTGTGCTAAGAGCAATATTGGATTGATTCCTAATTTTCTATGAAGTCATGGTTGAATCCAGACTGAAACAACATCCTAAAGTTCTCTTTCTATCAAAAACACTTCCATCCCAATCTGAATTGGTATAACCAATCAGTCTGAATTCATGATCTCCATTATAACAGAGACCAAAGTCCAACGTACCCTTAAGGTATCTCATCACATGTTTTGCAACAACAAGTTGAACATGTTTGGGCTCTACCAGATACTGACTCAAGGTGTTCACATCAAAACATATATATGGTCTGGTATTCGTTAGATACATCAACAATCCAATGATCTATCTGTACAACATTACATCGACTAATTCTAACAAAGTATCAACTAGGAGCTTCAACTTTGTTTCCATGGGTGTGTTCATGGATTTACACTCCAACATATCAAACATCTTTAGTATTTCAACTGCATACTTCCCTTGGTTAAGGAAGATATTCTCTGGGCTCTGCCAAACCTTAAGACCTAATCAATAGTGCATTAGGCCTAGGTATTTCATCTCAAATTCTGCGGCGAGCTTCTTCTTACAATCAATGATGAGATTTTCTTCTCCAGTCAAGAATAAATCATCCACATACATCAGTAATATAACCGGATCATCATTCATAACCTTGAAGTAAATGTTAGAATCAACTTTACTCTTCATAAAGCCCAATCTCGTCATGAAAATGTCAATTCTTCCATACCAAGCTCTAGGACCTTGATTCAATCCATACAGATCCTTCTTTAACTTGCATACATGAGTCTCTATGTCTTCAACTTCAAACCCTTGAGGTTGTTCTATATACACTTCTTCTTCAATAACACCATTTAAGAAGGTTGTTTTCACATCCATCTGGTGTAACTTCCACTTCATCTTAGCTGCAATAGATATGATGGTTATGATAGAAGTGTATATGGATATAGGAGTAAACATCTCTTCATAATCAATGCCTTCCTTTTGAGAAAATCCACGAGATAAAAACCTTGTTTTATGTTTTTCAATACTTCCATCAGCGACATGTTTTATCTTGTATAACCATTTAGAAGATACCACATCTTTGCTCTTCAGTCTGGGAACTATTTCCCATACATAATTCTTTATAATGGATTGATATTCTTCTTTCATGGCATTTGCCCATTATTTCTTCTGAATGGCTTCTTCAAAGCAAGTAGGCTCATTTTCTATGAGATCACACATCAAATCCATATAACTGGAGAATGTCTTAGGTTTCTTGATTTGTCTCATGGTTCCTTCTGGGGCACCATACTTCTCTCCATATTGAATAAGTTCCCTTTCCCAAGTTGGCTTTCTCTTGTGAGAGATCATCATCTAGGAAGGTTCTTGAGATTCTATCATATCATGATCTTCTTTAATCTCATCATCAGATGAAGTTGTGACTTCACTCACTAGTTCTGCAACTCTGGGAGCTACAGGCTCTTCTTCATATGCTTCTTCAAGCTGACATATCCTTGATTTATTGAGTGTAGTATCTGCATCAAAGGTTACATCTCTATTGATCACAATATGATGGTAACCTGGTATGTAAATTCTGAAGGACTTTGAGACCTCACAGTATCCAAAAAATATTCCATTATTTCCTGAAGGGTCCAACTTGGTTCTCTTCTCTTTCAGAATGTGTACAAACACTGGACAACCAAATATATTGAGATGGCTTACTTCTGGCTTCTTTCCATAGAACATTTCTTTGAGGGTTTTGAACCCAAGTGCACTATGGGATAATTTGTTTTGAACATACACGGTTGTTCTTTTTGCTTCAACCCATAAGTGAATTGGAAGATCTTGATCATGGATCATAGTCTTCATTGCTTCCATTATAGTTTTGTTCTTTATTTATGCTACACCATTTTGATGAGGATTGTAGGGAGTGGTGAGATCCCTCTTAATACCGACATCTTAGCAAAATATTACAAATTCTTTTGAGGTGTATTCTCCTCCATTATTTGACCTGAGTATCTTGATTTTTCTTTCAGAGAGATTCTCTATCAAGGCTTTGAATTCCTTGAATTTTCCAAACACTTCATTGTTTTATTTCAAGAAGTAAACCCAAGTCTTGTGAGAATAATCATCAATAANTCCTCCATTATTTGACCTGAGTATCTTGATTTTTCTTTCAGAGAGATTCTCTATCAAGGCTTTGAATTCCTTGAATTTTCCAAACACTTCATTGTTTTATTTCAAGAAGTAAACCCAAGTCTTGTGAGAATAATCATCAATAAATGACACATAGTATACATACCCACTAAGAGAGGTTGATGGCATTGGGCCACATACATCTGAGTGGATGAGCTCCAAGATTCATTTTTTTTTTATTATCGCTCTTCGGGAAAGGATTATTTATGTTATTTCCTTGTGCACATCCATTGCACACACCTTCATGATCAACCTTGAATTTTGGTAGGTTTGTTACTACCTTACTTACATATGGTAAGGATTTGTATTTGATGTGAGCTATTCTTCTATGCCAAATTTCACATGGAATCTCAATGGAGTGAGTCAAGGTTTCATCTGAGTGACCTTTTAATTTATACAGGACGCCTTCTTCTATTCCAATAACAATTGCATCTTCTATGGTTTTTCCTTTAGGCCAAATAAGGAATTCACCATATATGAATGTAACCATGAAGCCTTTATTATCTAAAGCTTAGATAGAAAGAAAATTCTTTGTCAAACTTGGTACATAGAGTACATCCTTCATCTTGATTGGGGTCCCTGAATCAAGTTTGTGAGTGGATTCTCACACTCCTTTGATAGGGTATTGGTAATCATCTCTGAGTGTAAATTTCTGGGGAAAGATCTTTTGTATAAGGCTGGAGAGGATGTCTCTCTGACCTGTCATGTGCTTAGAAGCACCACTATCTATGAGCCAAGTGTCCTCTCCAGGTGACACAGATCTTGAGAGGGTAGAGAATAAGACATAGTCTTCAATCTTTTCTTTAATCATCTTTGTGGGTGGCTCACCATCTTCAATTGCATGGGCATGGTGTCTTTTGTTATTTCTCTTCTTGTATTATTCTCTTATAGTTGGACAATTCTTAGCAATATGTCCCATCTTGTCACAATGGTAACATTGATAAGAGGAGGAATCCTTTTCTCTTCTTTGACCTTTCTGAAACTTTTGGAATCTCCTTGTAGGGTGAGGTTCTTTATCAATGAATCTCTTTGCGGAGTGAGATTCCTTATGTAGGTGGGTCTCCTTCTTGAAGTGAGACCTTCTTTTTCCTGCTTTAGCATGAGCAACTAGGGCTTGATATTCGTCCCTTAAAAGAACTGCTTCTTGTTTAACTACTCTTGCTTCTTCTTGAACACATTCTTCCCAAAGACTATCAAATTGGAGTTTCTCTTTTCTTGCACAAATAGTTTGGATGAAGGCATCCCAAGGTATTGTGAGACCATTAAGAGTTGTCATTATGATTTCGTCTTCATACAGGTTTTATCCAATTGCTTCTAGTTGTTCCTTGAATTGAGAAACCCTAGAGAAATAATCATGAACAATTTCTCCTTTATGCATCTTTGTATTATTGAATTGGGTTCTCAAGTTCATCTTTCGATTAATGTTCCTTCCTTCATACATTCTGGTTAGGGAATCAAACATTTATTTTGGAGTATTATTAAAAGACACTTGAGGGATCAAGTTGTCTTTAATAGAGTCTGCAATGATTCTCTTGGCCCTAACCATATCTTTATGGTACTTTGATTTAGTTGTAGCATATGTGGGTTCTGGTACATTTTCCTTGATGAATCTTGCAAGGCAATTCTCTTCAAGAATGAGTGCAATCCTATACTTATAGGCATGGTAGTTATCCACACCTTCTAATTTTTCAACAATCTTGGTGCTTACAGACATCTTGACCTGGAGATGGGAAAATGACCAAAAAATGAAAGTGCTCAGAAATTAGATCTAAATGCTTGGCTGAGGCGAGTAGCCTGGTGCAGTTTTTTGAAAATCCAAATTTTACCCCTTGAAACTAGGCATGTGCAAATCTGGACTAGTACTTCTGATACTAGTTTTGGTTTCCTGGTTTTTTGGTACCAGTGAAAACTAGGGTTTCACTTTCCAGAGGCTCTGGCCACTAAAAGGTGCGCTCAATCTGCCAATGAGTTCACTAGGCTAGGGAGCACTTCCCTAGATGGTTTTTAGGTTTAAATTGTCTTCCAACAAAAATACCTAATTTTCTTGTATGACAACAATGATGGTTTTGGTAACCCAGTGAAAGGTGGTCTATTCAGTCAAGCTTTGATCCCATGTTAAATTTAGAGCTACAATTAAGTTCTTTTCAATTTACTAGACAATAATAGCATAAGCAGGATCACTGAAAGATACAAAAATCACAAGGTACATAGCATTTATCATGGGAAACCCTCATGGGGGAGAAAACCCAGCAAAAACTTCCTTAATATAGATTGTCAATACAATGCCAAGATAAAAGACCAAACACAAGAGAATATCCAACATTGAGAAATGCTATTATTGTCTAGTAATTGAAAAGAACTTAATTCAAGCTCTAAATTTAACACTAAATTCCATCACACGTCAAACCAACTGATTTTGTGAGCCTTAAGAGGGGGTGTTATATTATAAGGCTTACTTATGTAATAAAGTCATGTTGTATAAGTGACTAGTCATTAGTAATTTTGATAGGTGTCATTGATAGGTTATTGGATGAAGGTTGAGATAATTTCGCAACCTCTTCCTCTTTAATACGAAACATTTAGATCATACAACAACCTACAAACTCTATTAAAGATATCAATACTATTGTATGTGGGTGCTCCAAATTTAATAATTACAATGTTATCATTTGTGCTTCATAATCTATATTTCTTATAAATTCTTGAAATGACTTACTAATCAACAGTGGAACAAAATTCTTCTATGTTGGAACAACGTCTTTGGGAAACCACTTGCAAAGCAACACTTGGTCATTTCAACTTCCTTCAAAAATTGTTTCCTATAACAAAACAACACCTCACTGTTAGAGCCTTCATCAATTTCCTCCTTCACTAGGAGAAAGTGAAACTTATTTTTCTCCTTTCTCACTTTGATAGGTTTTTTCCTTCCTGTCATGAGCAACATTCATGTCAAATTACCAATATCTTTCTAAAAAAATGTGGTAAGCATCCATGGATAGCACATTATAAATAACCTCATCTTAATAATTCTCATTCTAAAAACTAATTAGGAATTGCTCTAACACTATTATTTAATGGTCTCTTTGCAACCATGAAACCTTGTAGGCACTAAGATGTGGTATACATTTCAAATGTATCTTCTTAATTACTTCAAAAGAAGATAAGTTTTTTTTACTATGACTATTAACAATGAAAGAAGAACATTTATTTCCATTCTTACAAATGGTTTTGAAGATGGTCTTCCACCAGGAAGGCTTTTTGTCTCCGTGCATCTTATTTAGTTTCAACGCAACTCTCTGGAACATGAGATTATCATGTTCTTGATGAACTTTAGACATGCCATTTTCCACCATTGAGTATGTTTCTTGAGTCACAAGATTTCTATCCTTTTGTATTCTTCCTTCATTCACATTCCCTAGACATTTGTTTGCTTTATTTCCTTGTGCACCACACTTGAAGCATGTGCCCATGAATCTTCCTCTACCACTACCATATCCATGTCCTATGTTGGAATCATAATTACCTCGAAAATTCTGATTTTAAGAGCTTGCACTAACCTCTTCTTATTTTCTTCCACTAGATTATCCTCTTTCTCTTATTCCTTACTACTTCCCAGACAATTTCTATGCAATGCTTAAGGCCAATTGGTAAGACTCCAACACTAATCAAATGCTCATCAAATTTATTTAATCTTGTATGTCGAATCTCAAACCATTAACATTCACAATGGATTCAACATTCTCAATTATACTTTTCCATGATAGCATTGACAACCTATAGAACTCTTTTGCATATGATTTTAGAATCCTTTCTCTGTGTGTAAGATTATGTAACCATATCAACAAATTCAAAGCAAAATTAGAGGGAAAATTTTACCTTTTAATTTCTCTAGCATTTGATCCCATCTTTGAATTTTCTCCTTTCCATTTCTTTGTCTTTGCAATTGTAGATGTTCCACCATAATTATGAGGCAACACCTCTTAATTTCATGGAGACAAATCTCACTCTTTTGGAATCTCGAATTTGTTCAAATTTGAAAAGAAAAAAAAAAACATTTCTCTAATCCAATTGATTAGCTCATTTGGATTTATTTTTCCAAAATACATAAGTGTGTCCAACCTCGGTCTTCTTATTCATAATTGCTTGAATCACTCTTTCCTCTAGTGCAAGCTCATGTCCTAGTTGTGAAATCTCTTGTTCCCTCTCTTCATTACTTTCAATATTTAGTTTTGTAGCCACTCTTCTTTGCTTCACAGTCTCCATGGACCCAACTCTTATTGTGAAAGTTGTAGCAACTCTACAAGATCATCTCCAATTTTTTCTCTTCATGGTATTATGTTTCCTCTTTTAAGAGAATTCATTTACCTCCTCTCTTGACCATTCTCTATCCCAAAATTTCTCTTCTCTGCAAATTCTCTTTATCATCTCCTAGTTCTACCTAGTTCTATAATATTTTTGTATAATTCTCTTCAAAAACCAATCAACAAGGAAAACACGACCAAAATTTAATCAAAATAACAACACAAATCAATATCTCATGCCACTTGATGCCATTGGGGATTGCAAGGATCAAGTCCACAAATTTACAAGAAATGAAAGAGTAATATAGAAAAATGTTGGAGAATTTTTATGGATGTAAATTGTGTAAGAGGTTCGACACGTCCAACGTTTCGAGTGGACACTCCACGCATCATCAGGGACATAAAAGTGTGTATGGTAGAAGAAAGTGTTGAGCTTCTTATTTATAAATTAGGAGAGTAAGTGACCGTTGAGGGAAAGAGAAAAGGTAAATTAAAGAATCGTTGATATTGCGAGATGAAAAATATTAATTAATTGTGAAGAGAAGTATAATGAGATAGGAGGTCAAATTAGTCGGAAATAATAATAATGAGAATGAGGGAATAAAAATATGTTGGGTTGAATAAATGTAAAGCGAGAATTTTGTTAGGAAGATAATTAAATTAGGCAAGGATATTAGAAAGATTAAGATTAAAAATAAAATGAAATGAAATAAGGAAATGCATGAATTAAAGTGAAGAAATACTAAGATAGATAAAAATCATTAAATAAAATCTTGGGAAAAATTCATTGAGTTAAATAAATGATAGTAAAGGAGGAACCGGGGGGCTCTGATAAGGAATTGAGAAAGTAAAATTAAGTAATGTGAAGTCCTTGCATGAGTTAAAGTAAGAATCAAGTTATTAGATGAATAAGAATCAAGTTATTGGATGAATAGAGATAATAATGAGGGAGAAAACTTTTGAGATAGTTGGGTTAAATAAATGCGAAGAGGGGGAAATTGGTTAGAGTGATAAATAGATTAGGGAAGGATATTATAAAGAATTTAAGATAATGAAATTAAATAAATTAAAGGATTTATTGGAAATAAAGTGAGAAAATAAGGATGGAAAGATCATTAGGAATATAAAATCGTGGTAGAATTTTGTTAAGTTAAATAAAAATGTGGGAGAAAGATGTTGAATTAAATAAATGTTAGAATGATAATTAGGTTGGGGGGTATTAGGATAAATTAAGAAAATAAAATTATACAGTATAGGGGGAGCATAAATTAAAGTGAGAAATTGAATTAGGTCCAGAAATCAAGTGAGGTAGAGAGATTGAACGGAGAAGTGAAGAGCAGAAGTCATGACCATAGAAGGAGGAGAGGTGGAAGGAAAAGGCGGAGAAAGATCAGAAGGTAGGATTCTTATTGGTTGAGGTGATGAATGGTGGGCTTCCACGATTGGCTCATCTTGTAGCCATCTTCCCATCTAAAGTTATTAGAATGTTTTTCGATTTCAAGGGCTTCTCGAATGAGACGGGAGGAGTAATGAGGGGCGAAGGCTAGAATTTTAGTTTGGTCAAAGAAAATAAGGTGCTTAGAGTTATGGGAGTGTTTGACAATAGTTGATTTGGATATTTGGTTATAAGCGGCATCAACTATATGCTTCTTAAGTCAGGCTTTGAAGTTTCTGTCTGACTTAAACAACATATAGTTTCTGTCGGGATTTGAATTTTATGCTGGGCTTTGAAGTTTTTGCCAATACCCATATAACTTCAGTGATCATGGGAGATCAGATTGTACTCCATTGTATACAGATATCTTCAAATTGATTTTGAGATCGGTTTCCACTGGGCCTTGTTCGTGACTATGACAACCTATGGCATGTGTCTACTTTGTATTTCCTATTCATGGCCATGAACAACTATTTTGTATATTTCCACATGGATCTGCAATGTAATTTAGATTGGAAGCCATGTGTACAAAGTCATTATGGATTGTAATGCTCTCATGAGCAACTAGCTCTTCCAGTTGAGTCTCCATTACTCCACTTCTGGGAATTATAATGTATTTCAGCCATCGTAGATACTCCTCTAACCTCACACATTAGGGGACATCTGTTATAGAAAATTTTGCCTCACCCCATGCAACTTGCTTAGATGACCTTTCCATTTCCCTATGCAGAATTGAAGTCCCCTTTTGTACTTCCCAAAGCCAAAAAATCATATTTTTCCTCATATACATGCCCTACCAGTTATACAACATGCGTATACACAGGTTGCACCATTACAACTCACGTACATCGAGTTTGGTACTAAAAATTAAAATTTATGTCAGGTTTCCATGTCATGTCACGAGATCCGTGATCCTTGACCTTCCATATACTGGAAACATTCTGACTCGGCCCTTCAGTTCCATTTGAAGGCTATAAATTGATCCATATCCAAGCTGTGGAGAGGGAGAGAATTCAACTTTTGAGAGAAAAGATACTCTGGAGAATTTTTCACTTCACATTGAGTTTGTATCCCTTTATCCTTTAAAGTATGAACATATTGTTCATTCCCCAAGCTCTTCCTTCTTTTATGGAGAACCTCAGTGTCTCCTTTAAATGAGCTTTCCTTTGGTGGAGGATTGAAGTGGTGGAGGCCTGAACTGGTGGAGGCCCAGCTGGAAGGGACTTAGTTTCTCAGTTGCGAGACATGCCGACATGGAAGTTTGTTACTTGTATACTTCTATTGATTATTTTAATAGAAATACTCTTTTCTCGTCCAATTGATATCTTGCAAATATTTGAATTATTATTCCATGGGCGTATTTGTCATGTATGTTAATGGATTATGTTATTTTATATGCTAGCATTATATATTATCACCATATGCTTGTGTATCTTGGTTGTTGAGGACAAGTTTCAGGTATAAACCTTTGAGTTGTGTTCTCAACGATGGTCTTCATCGAACGTCTGGACGAGGTAGGCTCTTTATCTTGTCGTGTTATCATTTTCATTTATATAGCATACTTGGGATTGGAGTTGATTTATGTAGTCATTACGTCTGTTGTGGTTTACCCCATGCCATAGAGATATTTTCCTCATAATACTTTCTCCCTCAACTCAATGATGCTTGGTACCTTACACAACTCCCACTCAATGGTGCTTACTGCCTCCCCATCCTCACTCTTATGCACCATCCCCAATGCTTGCCGCATTGACTACATCAATACACTCATCTCCTTGTTATGAATTATGCTATTGTTATTTCCTCCTTATTTTGTGGTTGTGCTCTTCATGGCTTCTTCCTTCACCTTCTTTGTTCCATTTCCTACAAACATACTACCATATAAAACATTATGTGAATGAAGGAATCTCATATTCTCCTCTTTCAAAAGTGTTTCTATTGTAGCACCAATGCTCCGCTCTTATTTTTCTTTATCCCATTGCTCCATAGGTTCTTGCTACTATGCTTCTTTCACATATGCTTGGATTATACTCAATATCACTTTTCCAACCTTCTCTATTTCTTCATTAGAAGGAAAGAAGTTAAAATTATTTCCCTTTCTTGATTTGGTAGGTATTTCTTCTCTGATCATGCATAACTCTTCTATCAAACTGCCATGGTCTTCTAAACAAAATGTGAAAATAATCCATGGACAAAATATCATATAGAATGTTATCACTATAACCCCCGATATTAAAATTAATCAAGAACTCCTCTTTCACAATGACCTTATTCCCATTTTGTAAACATAACACTCTATATGCTTCCATATGAGGTGTACTCTTCAAATTCAATTTATGAACAACCTTAGTAGACACCAAATTTTCTGAACTACCATCATCAATAATCAAATTACAACACATTACCTCCTATCTTTCAGTTTTACTAAATATTTTCTTCTTCTATTCTGGTTCTTTGTCAACCTCTTTCTCAAGCAACACGAATATTTTCCTCATTCTCAAATTTTCCCCTTTCGCTGACCCCACATCAATCACTTCACCAACTACTATTTTTTATTCTACTTCAAAAATATGAGTTATTTTCTCTTTTCTTCTTCCTTCCCTCAACAATTCTAGGCATTCAAACATCTATGGCCTTCCATTCCACATCTGTAGAAAATTCCTTCAAGTATGACCTATTTTTCTTTCAACATTGAATCTTCTTCCAACAGGCTTGTCCATAGTGTTGGAGATTGCTTCAATTTCCTCTTTCTTTTCTCTATGCTTCCCTCTACCAAATCCTTGAACTCTCCTCAAGTTATGTTGCTTTCTTTGAAATTTATTCTCACTTCTCAAGGTTGCTTGATAATCCTTTGCAACTAAATGAAAATTTAACACATGTCAAATTCATCTTGAATGGCATAAATTGAACCATTCACATACGTGGAAATGGATTATGTATTCTCCTCAATTTGTAGACCTTATGGAAATTACGTAGAATTTTTTAGTGTAATCCTTCACAATCATATTCACTTGCTTCAAATTCTACAATTTTCTCAACAGATTCAAAGCATAATCTATAGACATAATTTTTCTTTTCAACTTTGCTAGCATTGCCTTCTAGATTTTGATTCTTTTTTTTCCTTCATACTCCCTTCTCAATTGCAACTTATCCTACCATAAAAAAGCATGACTTTTCAGCTTTGTACATGCAAACATAACCCTCACACTATCTTTAATTTGTTTGAATTCAAAATACTTTTACATTTCTTCTATCCAATCTACCAAATTATTTGTTAGGATTTAAACTTGTAGAATGAATAGGAGTTTCAATTTTAGGTTTACCTCCAATAGCTCTAATTTCTTTGATCATTATCTCTTCCAATATCACTTTCTCTTGTGGTTTTTCTTTAGCATTATTCACCTCTACTTCATCATCACTACCATCTACTTGGGCAATACTTCTTATTTGTCTAGCTTCCATGGCATCCATTCTAGCCATCATTCTCCTCATCATTGTTGCAAGGTCATGACCATCATCTTCTTCTTGTCTTCTAGGTATTCCATGACCTATGCCTATGTATTCCATCCCTAACATTATCTTTTGGCTTTACTGCAACAACACTATGTTTTTGAACTTTCTACGTCCACACCATTCATGGGATCCTCTATTCCTTTCTTAGACAATTCTACCTAACATTCCACTCAACTGGAATTGTCTTTCACTTTGGACTCTTAACAAGAAGATTAACTTGATATGATACCACTTCATGTAGCACAGGGATGAAATCAAAGTCACACAATGTAGGCATTGCCAAAAAATTTCAAAACTATAAACGCATTAATCTGAACAAACATTTCACACACATAGTCTATTAAAATTAATAACACAACAAAGACATTCCACAACAATCATTGCTAAATTTATTGAAATCAATGGCTAATTCTCTCAGTTCTTATTACATGCACAGAGCCTATGCACATCTATTTTTATCACACAACACTATCGATAGCTACAAAACACCAAAAAATGGAGAGCCAAAGGCCCCTATTACATCAATCTTCCAAGTATTTAGCTATGGGGCCATGAATATTCAACTACCAAGCATTTTCATTTCCTTGGGCAATTCAAATATATGTAAAACTATTAAATGGATAATAATTGTCTCTTTAATATACCCGAGGGTTAGCTCAAGTGGTCTTGAGTGAGACGTGAGATCTCTCCCCTAATGATAAGTTGGGGACATCATGGGTTTGACTCTCTTGATCCCCTCGGGGTGAGGCTTCGTAATTAGAGTCGACGATTTGCCCCATTTACCATCTCTGCAATTAAATTATTTAGGCTCCGTAAACTCAATATTTTTTTATGTAATTTGGAGGGTATATAGATAAATATGTCCTCTACATCCTGCAAATTTTCATACCTTAACTCCAAATATTGGCTACACGCAAGACAACATATTGAACCTTTATTTTTGGAAAATTTTGTACATGGTCTTTAAACATGGCGTGTCTTGGTAGTAGCACTTAAACCCTATAAAATTTTATGAAATTTGGTAAGTAGATAATAGAATGTGTTCTATAAAATATGTCAAAATTTTATACCTTAATTCCAAAGTATGAGAGTGCTTTGACAAAATACCAAGACATTGTTGGAGCAAAAATACAATATAGAAAGTACCGTGAATAGTTTTGGACACCTATATGGCATCAATTTTTTCTATAAGTAGGAAACGATGTATAAAATGTGTTCTTTATATATTGTATGAATTTCATACATTGATTCTAAAAAATGAGTGCGCTCTGGTCAAAATACTAAGCCATTATTTGCATAGAAATTTATCTCTACACTGATTTTGGACTTGGGAATTGGGTCTAAACTCCATATTTGCTTTTGAATTTTTTTGTGAAGGTATAATATTATCTCCTCTACAACATATCCAAATTTCAACATCTCATTCCAAGATATGAGTTTGTGCCAATGGAAATTTCAGCTCACAGTTGTTGTTGAATAATTGAAAAACTTGAAATAAAACATAGAACTAAAAGAAAATGTTTTTTTTGGTGTGTAGGATCGCCAAATCCCTAGGGATGATATTTCCATCATGATAGGTGTTTTTCTACCGATCATGAGATGCATTCCAATTGAAATGCCAAGGCCTTCCTAACAAAATACGACAAACAACCATGGAACTCACATCACATATTACTTCCTCATAATAATTCATAATCTAAAAACTAATTAGGCATTGCTTTCAACATTGTGACTTACTGTCCTTTCTATAGCCATGAAACCTCGTAAGAACTAGGATGTGGTATACATTTCAAATTTAGCGTCTTAATTACTTCAATGGAAACCAAGTTTTGTGTACTGCCTCTATCAACGATCAAAGAAGAAAATTTACCTCCATCTTTACAAATGGTTTTGAAGATGGTATTCCACTATGAACACTCTTTTTCTTCATGCATCTTCTTTGGTTTCAAGAAAACTCTTTTGGAACATGAGATTCTCATGTTCTCAATGAATTTCATATGCACTATTTTCCACCAATGATTATGTTTATTGAGTCACATGAGCTTTAGCTTCTTGTCTTCTTTCTTCATTCACACTCTTTTTTTATATGCAATTACTTTATTTCCATGTGCACCACACTTGAAGCATGTGTCTTTGAATGTTTTTCTAGCACTACCATATCCATGTCCTCTGTTGGAATCATAACCGCTTCTGAAATTCCATTTTTTAGAATTTGCATAAGCCTCTTCTTATTTGCTTCCACTAGATTATCCTCTTTCTACAAATTGTGTTCCTCTTCCTCTGATTCCTTATTGATTCTTAGACAATTTATCTTCAATGCTCAAGGCTAATTGGTCATATTATGACACTAATTAAAAAATCATCAAACTTATTCCATTTTGTATGTTAAATCTCAAACCATTAACATTTGCAGTGAATTTAACACTCTCAATACTTTTCCATAATTAAATTGACAACCTAAATACTTTTCCATAATTGAATTGACAACCTACATAATTCTTTAACATTCTTCATTCTTCTCTCTAAGAGTATAATGTAGCTTTCTCAACAAATTAAAAGGAAAAAATTTAGCTTTTAATTTCCCCATCAATTATCCCATATTTGAATTTTTCACATACATGTTTCATTGTCTTTACAATTATAGATAACCCATAACAATAAGGCAAGACCTTGTAATTTCATGGCAGAGAAATATGACTCTTCTAGGATCTTTAATTTGTTCAAATTCAAATTATACAAAAAGATAAAATAAAAATTTCTCTAATCTAATTGATTAATTTCTTTAGATTTAGGTTTCTAACATATACAATTGTGTCTAACTTTAGTATTTCTTCCATATTTTTAATTACTTAAATTACTCTTCCCTTTAGTGCAAGTGCAAACCTAGGGTCTAGTTGTGAAATCTCTTGTTCCCTCTCTTCATTACTATCATCATTAGTTTCGGAGCCACTCCTTTTCATTTTATAATCTCCATGGACTCCACTCTTGTTGTCCATGTAGGTAGCGATTCTACAATGTCATCTCCAACTTTTGCTCTCCATGGTCTTACATGTCCTCTTTCGAGAGGAATTCCTTTACATCCTCTCTCTTTACCTTTCTTTGT
>ML807000.1:25397-43112 GCA_009831015.1 Picea engelmannii | reverse complement strand
GGGGACTATTCAAGGAGCTAAACTTGGAGGAATTTCAGAGACGATATTGAATAATATTGGGTACAAGTTTCAGATCTTGATTCATTACAGGTACAGAGCTATACTTGTTGGAAGTTAGGGTTTGTGACTAATCCATAAACTAGTCCAAACAATTGTTCGAGATAAAATGGTTATATCTGAATCTTGGTAGGTCTAAATTGAATTCGACTTGTTGCATTAGATTAAGAACAAATCCTAATATTTGAGGTCCAATTTTTAGATTCAGAAACAAAAAATGGAGCTTGTGGCAAATCTTACAAGTTTACAGATTTGAGGTACAATTTTAAGCAGTTTTGTATGCAGATTTAAGAAGGGATTTTGGGATTGTATTTGAAGGTTGATTTGATCATGTATCATCACTTAGAATATTCCAAGGGGATTGGTGTCTCCTTCCAGTAGATGCTAGAAAAATCAAGGAGTGGGTGCTTCCTTCAATTTGGTGCTTGTAAAATCTTGAAACTACTTAAGAAAAGTTTATGTGGTTTTCACACAGTTGGGTTTCCACGTAAAAATCGATCTGCAATGTGTATGAGTTTATGTGATGATGAATGACATTATTAATGGTTAATGTTTATGTAGTGCTTGATTCTTAAAAATTTTGAAAAAAAAATTACACAGATTCACCCCCCCTTAGTATTCTTAAATATTCTAACAGTTGGTATCAGAGTAGGTTCCTTCAGGAACAATCTAACCATTGGAAGGAAAATCATGGATAAGCAAGGAGAATTTACCAAAAATGGAACACCATTATTTGATGGGAAAAATTATGCTTTTTGGAGCATACGAATGAGAGCATTTTTTCAGGCATAGGGATTTGATGTTTGGAAAGATGTAGTAAATGGATACACTGCACCAACTTCTCCCCCAACATAAAATGTTGGGAAAAAGCTCAGTGAATACAATTCAAAGGCTATAAATTCCATTCTAAGTGGTCTAATAGGTTCAAAATTTGTTAAGGTTATGCATTTTGATTCTGTAAAGGAAATCTAGGACACACTCAAGAATGTTTATGAAGGATATGTTAAAGTCAAAGGGGTCAAGCTTCAAACTTACCGAGGATAATTTGAACATTTGAGAATGAAGGAAGATGAAGATATTGCAAATTATTTTCTCCGAGTTGATGAAATTGTGAATACTATAAGAGGGCTGAGAGAAAAGATTCAAAATTAAGTTATTGTGCAAAAGATACTGAGATCTCTCCCAATGAGATTTGATCCTAAAATATCAACTCTAGAAGAAAGAAAAGATTCGGCTATGTTGAGTGTGGATGAATTACATGGAATAATTATAGCATATGAAATGAGAACAGAACAGGGAAATCCATCAAGAAGGGAAGCAACTTTAAAAGCCTCCAAGAAGACAAGAAAGAACAACCCTGCTCCAACAATAGTGATTATTCAAATAATGAAGAAGAAGCCAACTTTGTGAGAAAGTTGAAAAGAGGAACTGGAAAGTACAAAGGTAAGCTTCCTTTCAAATGATTTAATTGTGGTAAAGTTGGTCATTTTTCTTCCAAGTGTCTTTATGCAATGGGTTCAGATAGCGATGAAGAAGAAGTTCCTAAGAAAGAAAAGAATTATCAGAAAAGAGACAAGGAAATAAATAAAGGAAGATTTTTGAAAAATAATTTTTTTTAATTCAAAAGACGATAGTTCCTCATCCGATGAAGATGATGATAGTGACAGTGATTCAAGAAGAGTACTCTTCATGGCATTATAGACTCAAGATGAAACTACTAAAAATAATGAAGGAGACTATGAAGAAGAAGGAGAAGTGAATCTTGAGGCATAGTTAATCAATGCCTTAAGTGATCTAATAATAGAGAGGAATAAAAACAAGTCTCTTAAAGAAGAGTTAACTAACTTGAAGGAAAGCTTTCAAAGACTTGAACCATTTGAAGTCTTGGAAAGAGTGGGACCAATAGCATATAGACTTTCCCTTCCACCCACTTTTAGAGATCACAATGTGTTTCATGTATCGTTATTAAAGAAGTATGTTCATGATTCTAATCATGTTGTTGATTGGATTGTGATACAGGTGGAACCAGAGGGAGAATTCTAGCTTGAATCCCAATGCATCTTGGACATGAGAGAAACATTGCTCTGAAACCAAGCCATTGTGTAGGTCAATGTGCAGTGGAAGCACTTTGGAGTAGATCATGACACTTGGGAACTTGAAGATTCCATGAGAATGGCATACCCATTTTTGTTTCATGTATAAATTTGTATATATGGTGTTTTAAACACCAAGAACAATGTTTCTTTAAGGGGGAGGGGAATGTAACACCATGTTTTGCTCCATGACTGTAATTATGCTAAGAATTCATGTATTGTGATTATGAATCATGTAATTATGTTTATGATTAATAAAAACACACTAGACAACTAACTAGGAAGAAATCCTTGAGTATTGGCCATGATACTATGAGTGGGACTGGTGAGGTGGAAAACTAGGAAGTTTCAATGAGGAAAATAGGAAGCTTTCTCAATAATCCAGTCTACACTTACACAAATTGAATACACCACCTTCCCAACATACCTGGAATAGATGAAACCATAGAAAATATTTATGGTTATCAGGATTGGTGCTTGAGCAACTATAATTGCTGACCAATTTGGTACTTGGAGAAGTGAAAAGGTCACTGAGACCTCAGCCAGAAGGACACATTGTATTTTCCCTTGTGATTAGAGAGCTTGACACAAAGATGACTTGCATCTGACAACAATTATCAATGATATTGAGGATAGGAGGAAGAAGAGGCCAAATGAGAAAAAAACATAGTTTGACAGAGACAATCAGATAGGAAGACATGGGAGAGAGAGAACAACAACAATATTTGAGATAGATGACAGCCATAACATAGATGTGTGAAGACTGGATTCATGCAGAAATTGATTTTGAAGAGGGTGAATGGTAGAATTATAAACAAATTATGTGGTGAGCAAAGGTGCTTGATCTAGAATTAGATCCAAGAGCTAGCTTGATGGGGCTCAGAAAGGCCTAAAAATAAAATTTCTTAGAATGTCTTCAAAATGGACTTGTGTGTAGGTCTCGTCGATACGAACCCAACACAACTTGAACGGGCTCAAACGAACATCGTATGCTCTTGATATCACGATTTGTTTATTTGGCCAAATAGGCAAAAACATGATGATTGTACAGTCTGTACAGTGCCACGTGGAAGCTGACTGTACAGGACCGTACAAATGATGTGGAAGGAATAGTTTGCGTTGACGTAGAATCATATGGAGGTGACACGTGGCAGCCTGACTGGGCGTACCGACGGATGACGTGTCGGGCAAGTACAGGTGGACCAATCAAGGAGTGACACGTGTCACCCTTGCCGTGGTGACACATGGCACGTCCATATAGATGACGTGGCACATCCGTACAGATGATGTGGAATTCCCATACAACACATGTCACACATGGCAGGGTACGGTTGGAGCTGACACGTGGTAGAGGCAGATAGATGGACCAGTTAACGGTTGATAAGTGGCATTGGTTTCAGAGAATGATGAGGTGCCATGTGGCCCATACATGGGCTGCCACGTGGCACCCATTGGTTGGTTTATTGTTATTTCAAAAATTGTTTGGAGTTTATGGGATTCGAACCATGGACCTCCCTGGGCACCAACCTCTCGCGTAGGTCGGGCTACCTGCCTGCCTACCAGGTGTGACTTAACCTATATCGGTGCAGCTAATATTTAAAGTTGAATGGTCGGGTGTTTGGTGGAGGTTAGGGCTGGGGTTAGGCACCAGCCCCCAGCGCGCGAGATAGAACTCTTCCACAAGACCCACGACTTATTATAGTTAGTGTGAATGTGATAAGGCATAACCCGCGGTTCCGCGAGCTCTTCCATGTGACCTGGCATTTGTATAATTGTTAGCGGAGATAAGGGGGGTTAGCCCCGGTCGGTCAGGCTAGCCTACCGACCAGGGGCTAAACCGTTGGGAGCTCACTATAGTTAGCGCGCATGATTGTAAGGCATCGACACATGGACCATAGTTGCGACTAGGGGCGGGGCTTAAGGGATAGACCATCGCGTTCATCTTAGCCCGAGGCCACGTGCAAGTACCCCATATGACTAGGGGTCGAGAAATAGGGGGTTGCACCCAACAAATGTATGCAAAAGTGGGTTTTTCACTTTAATATAGTGATTTTTATTGATTTTATAAGAAATTTTGGAGATTTTTGGCCAATATTGGGGGATATTGGGCCCTTTTTGAGGCCATATATTGGGGGAAAGTTGGGAGATGGTTACCAAATTTAGATCTATATAAACTAGGCCCTCTTGAGGCCATGGGAGGACATTCAAAGCAGGTTGATGCTTAATATTTTCCAAGCCAAATCCATTTTTATGTAGGGAAGCTGTTGAGGAGCGCACCTTTGCGAGCCATTTCTGGGAGCTTCAGTCATCCGATTTCAGTGTCGTTTATTTTGTTGGGTTCTATAGATCTGGTAGAATAAGACTAGATCAGTTTTGTAACCTTTTGGCACTGTTGTGATGCCATTTCAAAGCTTTGAACATAAATAAGAAAGCCTCACCCACTAAAACAAAGGCCCGGAGACATAAGCGAGATTGTCGAACTTTGTTATCACTTTGGTGTTCTATGGTTTTTTGTTCTTCTTGATTTATTTCAGATTTGTATATGTGCATATGGATGTGATAATTCTTCTATAATTCTTCCTCTTTCATTCAAATTCCTAAATGGTTAATAAACACATGCATCATAACTCAACCATTGTCATTTAAAAGATCTTTTCAGATCAAGTGGTATCAAAGCTAGTTGACGTTTGGATTTGAGTTTTGCATGTTAACTAGGGAAAAGCTACATCGTGGTGAAGGCGAGCTTGTTGAAGAGAATCCATTGATTGGATTGAGAAAGAGAACTTCTCAAAGTGAGAAGATGGCATTGGAAGAGGGACTTTCTCAAGATGAGAAATAGTTTTGAAAAACTTTCTTCCCAATGTTGAAGATGATGAAGGTTTTGTATGATGATTACTTGGAATGGAAGAGAATGAATCTGGGTGAATCTTCAAAGGGAAAAAGTGAAGAAGGAGAGGACCTTCCTCAAATTCCTCCTTCACCTCCATCATCACCTCCTTCTTCTCATTCTTCTTCAAGTTCAAGTTCTAAAAGCACTGCAAAGAAACATGTTCATAAACATAAGAATGAAATGCCTTTATTAAAACTTGATGTTAAATTCGAATTACCCATGTATAATGGTGAATTTAATGCAGAGAGACTTGAAAATTGGATCAGACAGATGGAGGTTTATTGCAGTGTGCAACAAATCAAAGATGAGGCCACTCAAATCAAATTGGCATCATTGAGACTTGTAGGCACAACACTCATCTGGTGGAAAAACAAGTTGCAAAATGGCATACAACAAGTGGGTAATGTATTTCCATCATGGCAAAGTTTTATTTCTGCACTTAGGAAGCAATTCTATCCTTTGGGTTATAAAGAGAAAGCGTTAATTGAATGGAAAGCTATAAAATTAAGAAAAGGACAAACAATGCAATAATACACATATGGCTTTCGTAAAATGGCATTGATGTTAGATATTCCTTTACATACCCAAGAAACTCTTATGAAGTATATAGGAGGTTTACCTACACATATTCGAAATACTGTATTCATATTTGGACCAACTAATCTTGATGAGGTTTTTGTTCAAGTGACATACATTGAAGCAGGGAAAACAAGTGTTAGTGTATAAGGGGAATCGTCTTCAAGGAAAGAGGACAAAAGGAAGTGGCATGGAAAGAAGTCAAATTCAATGGCAAGAAAGGAAGAGAAGCCCTCTTTCAAGCATTGCAAGAAAGTGGGGCATGATGAGGATCGTTGTTGGCAATTTCATCCCGAGAAGAGACTGAAGTATTTCAAGGAAAAGAAAGGGAGGCAAATAGTTGCAGCGACAACACAACCCACAGACTTGGGATTGGATTCAGATGATGAATCTAAAGTCTCATTGGTTGGAATGACAGGTAAAATTGGTGAAAGATTTGATTGTAGAAGTAACTTGTTTCACATAAGGGTCATCATGAGGCACACAAAGGTTGACACATTGATAGATAGTGGATCTCAATCTAACTTAATTTCAGAGGAATTGGTTAAGCAATTGGGATTAAAAACAAAGATGCATCATAAGCCCTACACACTTAAATGGATAAGCAACAAACATCAATTGCACATAACAAAGCAATGCACATTAAAATTTGCAATTTCATCTAAGTTTGTAGACGAGGTAACATGTGATGTGGTGCCACTAAGTGAATGTGGAATGGTCTTAGGAAGTCCATACTTGTATGATCGTAAAGAAATCTTCTACAGGGCAAATAATCAATATCACTTAATCAAAGTAGGTCATGAATATGTGGCTCATGCTCATCATTTAAAGGCAAATAAAACTCTTCAAACAATGGAACAATTAAAGAAGGAATCTCAAGCAAGAAACACACCTATAATTGTTTCAAATCAAGTAATAAATCTTAAGCAAGAATGAGAGATGATTGTAGAATGGAAAATCAATCACAGTTTGCTTCAAGATAAGCTAATGTCGTGCAAATATTACAAACATATCAGCTCATTTGCAGTCATATTTTTGATGCTATCATTAGTAATGTTGTCTACATGGATGATAGTGGCTTCAGTAAGATATGGCAGGGTACAAATGACTAACAATATGTTGTCAGTTATCATGATTGTGTTACAGTTGATCTTGATGAGACAGGTGCACAGGACAAAGTTCAAAGACAGGGAACAAGCCAGGTGGCCTATCCCGAGCTTGATGATTGGTCAGTAACCTTTTTGGGACCAAAAGGTCCTTTAGTGGGGAGGTGTGATCCAAAATTGGATCCAGGAGCTTGATGGGGCTTAGAAAGGCCTAAAAATCAGTTCTCAGAATGGCTTAAAAACGAATGTGTGTGTAGGCCTCGTTGATATGAACCCAACACAACTTCAACCGGCTCAAACAGATGTCATATGCTCCTGATATCGTGATCTTTTCATTTGGCCAAACATGCAAAAAAATGATGATTGTACAATCTGTACAGTGCCATGTGGCAGCTGACTGTACAGATTGTATGACCATATAGATGACGTGGCAGGCACAATTGGAGCTGACGTGGTAGCATCTGGAGGTGACACATGGCAGAATGACTGGGCGTATGGACGAATGATGTGTTAGGCAGGTATAGGTGGACCAATTAGGGAGTGACATGTGTCACCCTTGCAGTGGTGACATGTGGCACGTTTGTACGGATGATGTGGCACGTCCGTATGGATGATGTGGCATGACCATATGGATGGTGTGGCACGACCATACGACACGTGACTGGGTACAGTTGGAGATGACACGTGGCAGAGGCAAACAACTAGACCAATTAACGGTTGACAAGTGGCATTGGTTTCAGTGAATGATGAGGTGCCATGTGGACCAAACATGGGCAGCCACGTGGCACCCATTGGTTGGTTTATTTTTATTGCAAAAATTGTTTGGAGTTTATGGGATTTGAACCATGGACCTCCCTCGGCACCAAGCTCTCGCGTAGGCCAGGCTACCAGCCTACCTACCGGGTGTGACTTAACCTATATCGACACAAATAATATTTAAAGTTGAATGGTCGGGTGTTTGGCGAAGGTTAGGGTTGGGGCTAGGCACCAACCCCCGGCGCGCGACATAGAACTCTTCCACAAGACCCGTGACTTATAACAGTTAGTGCAAATGTGATAAGGCATAACCCTCGGTACTGCGAGCTCCTCCATGTGACCCGACATTTGTATAACTATTAGCAGAGATAAGGGGGGTTAGCCCCGATCGGTTGGGATAGCCCGCCGACCAGGGGCTAAACCGTCAGGAGCTCACTATAGTTAGCGCACAGGATGGTAAGGCATGGCCACATGGACCATAACTACGACCAGGGGCGGGGCTTAAGGGTCAGACCAATGCGCCCAGCTTAGCTCGAGGCTACGCGCAGGTACCTCATATGACCAGGGGCCAAGAAATAGGGTTTGCGCCCAACAAATATATGTTGAAGTGGGTTTTTCACTTTAATATAGTGATTTTTATTGATTTTATAAGCAATTTTGGAGATTTTTGGCCAATATTGGGGGATATTGGGCCCTTTTTTAGGTCAGATCTTGGGGGGAATTTGGGATATGGTTACCAACTTCAGATCTATATAAACCATGCCTTCTTGAGGCCATGGGAGGACATTCAGAGCAAGTTAATGCTGAAGATTTTCCAAGCCAAAGCCATTTTTATGCAAGGAAGCTGTTGAGGAGCGCACCTTTGCGGGGCATTTCTGGGAGCTCCGGTCATCTGATTTTAGTGTCGTTTCTTTTGTTGGGTTATAGAGATCTGGTAGAACAAGACCATATTAGTTTTGTAACCTTTTTTCTCTGTTTTGATGCCATTTCAAAGCTTTGAGGAGAAATAAGAAAGCCTCACCCACTGAGACAAAGGCTCGGAGACGTAGGCCTGATTGCCGAACTCCGTTATCACTTTGGTGTTCTATGGTTTGTTGTTCTTCTTGCTTTATTTCAGATTTGTATATTTCTTTATTTCATATCTGTATATGTGCATATCGTTGTGATAATTCTTTTATAATTCTTCCTCTTTCATTCAACTTCCTAAATGGTTAATAAACACATGCATAATATCTCAACCATTGTCATTTAAAAGATATTTTCGGATCAGTGCTCATGCACACGATTCCAGGCAACAAAGAAGATTCATGAATCTTTCCTAAGGAAAATAGGAAGATTTCCCAAGAAGTTAATTGTCACCCTAGAGCAGAGAAGACCCATATCTGGACTGGACCAACAAAGGATCATGGCTTGGTACATGCTAGAAAGAAGCCGACACTGGTAAGGAGAGGTCACCAAGGGACTATGTAGTAGAGAAGGGGATCCTTTGTGCATTGGAAATCTAGTTGGGAAGGTACCTGATAAACTCGTGGATGTCATGAGCTCAGTAGAAAGAGGGGAACTTCTATTTTCGCCAGTGGAGTGAAGGAGAGTAACTTTCCATAACCATTTCTTGATTTGGCAGTCAGTTGAGTGAGTCCCCTGGTGGTATCATGGTCTATCACGGGGGTGGCATGCTATAGAAAATATAGTGCAACACAACCCGCATTGGGTGGAAAGGCATTCCCCTCATTCAATTAGTTGGTTAAACTCATTCCTAAATAGATAAGTGTTTCTATTTGCTATGTTTATTGTATGCTTAATATTGATAGACTATATTATGTTAATGAATGAAGATGTGATTAAATGAGAGAATGTTGAATTCTTGAGTAAAATGGAATGAGTACAACTTTCTTTCATTATAAATGATTTTAATTATAAATGAATGAATGTGAAAGGTCAATACATGTTGATGTTCATGTAAACTATCTAGCCCTTGACGGTAAAGCTTGCAAGATACAAAATATTCATTGGGTATTTAGGTGAACTATCCTTGGTTGATGGGAGAGTGATCTGGTAACCTGAGCGAAGTGGGAAAATCCTTGTAGGAGAGAATACATGATTGTTAATTCCTAGAATGTGTTTTAACCCTGAGATTTTCCCCTAGTTTTGAATGGAAATCTTGCAGGATGCAAGATCTTCATTTAGGATTTTTGGACTTGAATCTTGTTGGTCGATTGTTGAGTGGTTAGAATGTCTGAAGGAGTCAATTACAAAACTAGTAAGTTGAGCCCAAAAATACCATAGGATTGTTAAGTATTGGAACGAGCCTTAACCTTGAAGAGAAACCTATGTTTAAACCCGAAAGAATGACAATTGTTGATGCGGTAGAAAGGGAATATCCTGACCGTTAGTCGAAGATATGGGTCTCGAGATCTAGTCTATCGAAAGANTTGTTAAGTATTGGAACGAGCCTTAACCTTGAAGAGAAACCTATGTTTAAACCCGAAAGAATGACAATTGTTGATGCGGTAGAAAGGGAATATCCTGACCGTTAGTCGAAGATATGGGTCTCGAGATCTAGTCTATCGAAAGACAAGGCCATCGGAAGAACCTAGAGTGAGAGGTAACAATGGATTATGATGGGGAGGTCTTGAGTGATTGTGAATTGTCAGATCTAGAGCCGACGATATCTGGACCGTAGGTACCCGAGCATGAGATTATAATCCTGTCATAAGGATGATGGTCGAGGAACTAGGAATAATGCCTAGGAGAGGGTTTTGATGGAGGAAACCCGATGGTGAGATCCCAAGGACGCGGAGACCATAGATCTATCATAAAGGAATTCAATGGTTTGTAGCCATGGATCTGAAATGATCCAACCTGATGAAGAAGATTTAGATGAAGAGAGACCCATGTTAACTATCGTGTATTTGTAAGACCCCGAGTAAACGTTGATCATTGAATGGGACATACCAAGGAACATCAAATCCATTGGAGTGGTCTCATCAAAGAGTGTTGGTTGGGAAGACTTGTGATCATTTGGAATAGGTGTGTCTTGATGGTAGAGGACACCGAATGGTTAGGAACTGTTGATCCGCAAGATGGATGTCCAATATAATCTCATTCATCGATTTGATTTTAGGCCCCACCTATTCACGTGATGAATGGGTGATAGAGGAGGTGTTATCTATCGTGCAATTTGAGGTATCGATTTAATCGGGACCATATATTTATTTAATCAAAGGTTGTTGGATCTATCGGAGTAGGTCCATTGGAAGGAATCGATCGGGATGGAATTGTGGAAGAGGTAACCTGCTTTCTATATGGGTAGAATTCTGAATTCATTGCTGACCATTGATCTGGTTGTGTAGAGAGAGTCTCATTCGTCTGATCGGAAAGGGTGGGTTCCTAGTCGATGTAGAAACCTCTGAAGCAGTTCTGCAGTGAAAATTTGGGTGTTGAATAAGTAGATTCAATGCAGTTAGAAGTTGTGATAAGAGAAGTTCTTATGTATAGAGTAATAAACCAGGAACTGAGGGTACCAACCCGAGTTCTGAAAATAAAGAAAAAGAGAAAATTTGACATCCTACCAACTTAAGTAAGTTTAGGGGGTCGAGTGTGTTACAGTTCTTTTCCTCCAATGGATGTCTTCTCTCTATGAATTGCTTTCATCTTGTTCCTTACTTATTCCTAGACAATTTTTTTGCAATACTAAAGGCCAATTGGTAAGACTTTGACATTGGTCAAAGATTCATCCAACTTACTTCAACTTGTATGTTAATCTCAAACCATTAAAATTTGCAGTGGATTCAAAACTTTCAATAGTTTTCCATGATAGAATTGACAACACATAAAACTATTTGTATACTACTCCTCAACATTCCTTTTTCTCTATCTAATATTAAGTAACTATCTTAACAAATTCAAAGAAAAATTAGAGGGAAAATTTTACCTTTTAATTTCCCTAATCTCATCTCTAAATTCCATTGTGTTGTCTCTACAATTGTAGACATCCCACCATAATGAGGCAAGACCTCTTGAATTTGTGTAGACAAATCTAACTCTCATGGGATCTTTGATTTGTTCAAATTTGAAAAAAAAAATATCATTTCTCTAATCCAATCAATTAGCTTGTTTAGATTTAGTTTCCTAGAATATGCAAGTGTGTCCAGCCTTGGTCTTCCTCCCAAATTTGAAATTGCTTGAATTACTTTGTTCTATAGTGTAAGTGCAATCCAAGGTGTAGTTGTGAACTCTCTTGTTCCCTCCATTATTTCCATCATTTAGTTTTCTAGCCACTTCTCTTCATTTGCAAAGTCAATGGACTCCACTCTTGTTGTCAATTTATGTAGCAACTCTACAAAATCATCTCCAATTTCCGCTATTTGTGGTTTTATGTGCCTTCTTCCAAGAGGAATTCCTCTACCTCCTATCTCTACCATTCACTATCACAAATTTTTTCCTCTTCAAATTCTCTTTATAAGCTCCCACTTCTAAAGTGTTCTTGTAGATTTCTCTTCAACAAGCACAATACAACATGAATTTAATCAATAGAACAACAAAAGTCATAGTCTCATATTGTTGGCACCCAAAGTTTTGGTTAATCTCACGCGCACACAAAAACGAAGTTGTGCGAGCCCATCCCAGTTTTGCGTGCGCCCAAGCTAATGCACAAGAATTGACAAGGAGCACACCGAATCGGGTTTTGACATTGTGTGCCAAGTCCAAGGTCTACCAAATGTGCGTTGGTCCGAGTTTTGAGAAGCACACCAAAAAGAGAGAAGACGGTCGTCGGAATCAAGGAATGAATCATTGGGAAATCTCCCCAAATGATTACTGCCATTAGCACAAGAGAACATGGAGTAGACAAAAGATGAGCTAGCAAGGCAGTTAAGGTTGCCCTGATTTTAGAAAGGATACATGGAATACATGTAGGTGGCCGAAGCCTGCGAGGTGATTAGTCAATAGAGCAAGTGGAGCAAAATCGACAGAGATAGAGCTCTCGGGGCAAAGAAAGATATTAAAGGGATCAACGACAAGTGAAATAGAATTACTCATTCAGTGCATTCACTAAGTTGTTGTTGTCCATTCTCGCAGAGCTTGCGCTGAGATTCTATAGTATTGTAATGTTGTAATGCTTCTGAGTGTAAGTCTAAGTCTTTCATATGTTTAAACTCCGAAAGGGTGCATAGAGTGCAGTGTATTGTAATTCTAGGAAATGCCTAAGGGAATATGAAACTTTGTTATTGTCAAGTACGTTTTTCTTAATGTATGCATGTGTTTAATGGAATGGAAAGAATAATAAAGCGGTAGTGATTATGATCTATTATGTGTGACTCATGTGGTATTTGGATATGTGTGTGTATTGTTTTTACATAATGATGATAGTAAGTTGTCAGCGATGGAATGTATGAATGACAACCTAGTCCTTCATCCCCTACACAAGACTAAATGGTTTATGTGATCCTCATTGTGTTTCGAGTGAGACCTTCTTCAACCTTGGCTGAAAATTGATATGTCGATGCTTTAGATTTTTTGTTGGTCAACTCTAAATGAATCCTTGATCTAAACTCCTCAATGTTAAAAAAGACACATGCAAGCGTGAAACGACCCAACACATGCCACTTAATGCCAGTGAGGATTTCAATAATCAAATCCACAAATTTACCAAAAAAAAAAATTACAAATTTTATTTATTAACAAGTTTTTGAAACCAACAAACCTCCTCCTAATTAATTGCATGAATATCCACAAATAATGAAGAACGAATTATTACAATTAAGATTAAGAGAAAGTAATTTCAATTTTCTTCGATTCATCTCTTCATTTCTATATTATCCTCCGCTTCATCTTGAATCACACTCTTATATCCAAACACTTCTCATGCAAAAGCGAACTCGCCCGAAACCCTGAGGTCTAAGTATAACGTGACTTGGGTTCAAATCATTTTATGTAATATTTCTAAAATAAAATTATAAATGATTATAAAGAAATATACAAATCTTGTAACAGCTGGAATAGCTCAGTTGGTTAGAGCGTGTGGCTGTTAACCACAAGGTCGGAGGTTCAAGCCCTCCTTCTAGCGAGTCTTCTTATTCTATTTTGGGCCACAGTCCAAATTTTTGTAAGTGACAAGGAAAATGGAAATTGATGAGGGCAAAAGCCAGGATCTTTATCACTGAGGGCACAAGCATTCACACACATTGAAATGGAATGGAGTGGGATGGGGCATTTCAATTCATTTCTGGATGGATGGATACAGACAAGGTATCGACTGTAAAATTAAGAAGCCAAATCTGGTACAGAATATGAGAGCCAATTTCAATCCCGGGAACTGTGGGTTATGGGTCACCAGTTTTTCCTTACGCCACCTTCATGTTTGATGTACATAGGTTTCCACGGTCAGTTGAGATGGAATAAGTGACAAAATCATTTCGCAGAATAGTTAGACAATCCCATTAATAAATACATACCTGAAGTCAAAACATATCTGTTGTCGTCTTCCTCTACCATATCTATGTCCTATGTTGGAATCATGATTACCTCTAAAATTCTAATTTTTAGAACTTATACTAGCTTCTTCCTAATTTCCTCCACTGGATTGTCCTCTTTCTACAAATTGCTTTCCTCTTTCTCTAATTCCTTAATGCTTCATGGCCAGTTGGTAAGACTCCAACATCATAAAAGAAAATTATGAAACTTATTTCATCTTCTATGTTGAATGTCAAACCATTAACATTTGCAATGAATTCAACACTCAATTATACTTTTCCACAATATAATTGACAACCTACAGAACTCTTTAGTATACTTTTTAACAACCGTTTCTCTATCTAAGATTACATAACCATCTCAACAAATTCAAAAAAAATTGAGAGGGAAAAATTTACCTTCAAATTTCCCTGATCCCATCTTTGAGTTTTTTCCTTTCCATTTCCCTGATCCCATCTTTGAGTTTTTTCCTTTCCATTTCATTGTCTGTACAATTGTAGATATCCCACCCCCACCATAATTATGAGGCAAGACCTCTAAATTTTAACAAATATAAGTTTTTTGGGATCTCCAATTTGTTTAAAATTGAAAAAAAAAACATTTCATTTATTTTTGTAATCACTTTTCTACTTTTCTTCATTTCACAGTTTCCATGGACTCCAATTTTGTTGTCATTGTTTTTAGCAACTTTACAAGATCATCTCCAATTTCCACTCTTCATGATCTTACATGTCCTCTTTTAAGAGGAATTCCTTTACCTCCTCTCTCTACCATTCTCTATTACAAAAGTTCTCCTTCTCTTTATAATTTCCTTTATCTAATTCTACAATTCTACAATCTTCTAGCAGAATTCTCTTATACAACCATTTGTCTTATACAACCATTTGACAAGGAAAACATAACCAAAATTTAATAAAAAGAGCAACACAAATCAATTTTTCATATCACTTGATGTTTTTGATCCTTTTGGGGATTGCGGATCAAGTAACCAAATTTAGAAGAATATATAGCAATTTTTTTTTAACAAGTTTAGAAATATTACAACAATTTGAAACCAATCAACCTTCAATTTGTAGCATGAATATCCACAAACAAAGAGGAATGGATTATTACACAAAGTGAGACAGAGATTTCAATTTTCTTCCATTGCTATCTATTATCTCTTCATTTCTATATTCTCCTCCTCTCTAACTTGAATCCATTCTTTTAACCAACACTTCTCATGCAAAACTGAACTTGAACTGAATCCCTGCAATCTGAACTTGTACAGTAATGTGCCTTGAAGGCCAAACATTCACTGTAATCCTTGTTCATTTGGTTGATGGGTTTGACAGTTTCGACCCTGAGTTAGCAAATGGTTGAATTCAAGAATGTTTGAAAGGACTTTAATAAAGTTAAACCAAAATCCCAAAATGCATAACACACATCATCACATAATATATTTAGGGAAAAAACTGAAGAAATATTTCAGACATCAAAGAGTAACTGAGTTTGAAGAAATATTTAAGACATCAAAGTCGCCGGAATAGCTGAATGGGTTAGAGAAATAAACCCTTCCTTATAGGGTATTTCATGAGTCGTGTTCCTCCATTGAACAGATATCCAAAATAAAAGCCACATCTAATTCACATATCAAAGCAAGGATCACAAAATTGAAGCCAAATCTGATGCAGAATATCAGAGCCAGGTTTCGATCGTGGGACCTGTGGGTTATGGGCCCACCACGCTTCCGCTGCGCCACTCTGATGGCAGATGAAAAGATCTAAGAGTGTTAAGAAGCCAAACTCCTATTACTTTTCGAGATGAATTTTGACAATGATGAAAAGGTATCCATTGACAATATTGCAAATGTTTTGATATCTGCAACTATTTTTAACATCTCCTTTGTCGTCCAATCCGGTTAGGATACCTGGTTTTTGAAGTTGTACCAATTTACATGTGGGCCAAATAGACTAAGGCGTATTTGATGCACCCTAGGGATCACAGGGATGAAAATACATAACAAAAGTCCACAAATTTGTAGGCAAATAAAAAACAATATATTGAAGAATTATTTATTGGCAAGTTCATAAAGATTACTACAATTTGAGACCAATCAACCTTATTATAATTTATAACATGAATATTCCACACATAATCAATAACAAATTATTGCACAAAGAGAGATTTTAGTTTTCTTCTATTTCTTGCCTATTCTCTCTTTATTCCTACACTCTTCTTCCCTCTGTCAATTTGAATCTCACTCTTATATCCAACACTTGTCAAACTCATTATTCTCATTGAAAAAACAAATTTGATTCAAAGCCATAAGTTCTTATTATAAATTCCTTTTGTCCACATTTGAATCTCACTCTTATATCCAAGACTCTTCTTCCATCTGTTAATTTGAATCTCACTCTTATATCCAACATTATTCTTCCATTATTCTCATTGTAAAAACAAATTTGATCGAAAGCCATAAGGTCTTATTATAAATTCCTTTTGTCCACATATGCAAGATGAGTATCCGACACATTGTGTAAGTAAACATTAGTGAAATAAGAGAGTGAATTAAAAGGACAAACACCCATTAAAATCAGTGTTCATTCATTTGGCTTGTTCGACAACCTCTAGGTCAATTTTGTTGGAGGGCTCCAAGAAAACCTCTAGGTCAATCCAGTTGGAAACATGACCATTTAAGGGTGGTTTTAGTAAATGGAGGGTTTTAATTTAGTAGGAAAAGTGACCAATTAAGGGTGGTTTTAGTAAATGTAGGGTTCCAAGAAAACCTTCAATTCAATTGGAAAAATGACTAATTAAGAGTGGTTTTAATACATGATCATTTTTATAGGATGGTCTTATGCTCTTTTGTTGTTGAAAGGTAATTAATTTAGGATTATTTTACTAAATAAACATTTTTACGGTGGTTTTTTATTCTTTTTAAGAGTGCTATCATCAATATTGTTAATGGAAACATAATTAATTTAGGATTAGTTTACTAAATAATCGTTTTTATGGTGGTACTTTGTTTTTTCTAAAAATGTTATCATCAATATCCTCATGTTAATCATATAAATAAAAAATATTGAATACACGATCTAAACTATTTGGAAATTTATTTTTATAAGAATTGTTTGATCATTTTTATAAAATCTTAAACAGTTTGGTTTTCATCGAGTTTAACTTGTTATACATTCTTGAGGAAATGTTTCCTATGAGAAATGAGCTAACACCAAATCCCATTTAACAAATTACTTATCTCTTCTTCTAAAATCTGCACTAATATTATACTTTTGATAAATTTGTTGCACTATTCACAAACCTATTTATGAATTTCCCTCGCATACTTAGCAAAAGGCTCTGCATTAATGCTTTTCATTCTTTTCATACCTGCATCCAAAAAACTCAACAAATTTGCTAACCCCTTTGGACATCTTCCACACACAATCTAGAATGGACTCTTACCTGTAGATTGATTTAGAAAATGTTTAGTTCAACTTATGCATGTGCCAAGACTAAGTCCATTATCATGACTTCTCTCCATCTAAACTTCTCAACAAATTACTTAAACTCATGTTTACCACTTCAATTTGTCGATTTGTTTGTAGATGTTAGACACCCTAAACTATAATCTCATGCCCATTTTATTCCACAAAGTCCTCCAAAAATGTGTAAGAAATTTATTGTCTTTATCTAAAGTGATGATTTATGGAAAACCACGCAACCTAACAATATCTTTGAAGAATAAAACAATGGCATGTGTTGCATATGATGTCTTCTTATA
>ML806999.1:129425-139596 GCA_009831015.1 Picea engelmannii | reverse complement strand
TGTGAACTGTGCCAACCTTGATACGTGGGACGTACCTTAGTTTAAAAAATATTTTTCTAAAGATTTCAAATCTTAACGGCTCAGAGATTTCCTCGCTATTCGTCATCTCGTGAAATTCCCTTTAACGTTTTGACTTTACAACTTGCGAGGTTGCGAATTCCGATCTCAATATTAATTAACAATAATCATGATGTAGCGGATCCTTAATGATATGATTAACTTAATTGCCGGATCGTGAATCGGGAATTCGAAGACACGTTTTTAGGAGAACGAAATGCTGAGTCGCGATATTGCGATGTAGCGATAATTAAGGCCCAATATAATTATGTCGCGACTTCGTGACTCGGAGTTT
Organism: Picea engelmannii; assembly: GCA_009831015.1. Taxonomy (NCBI): domain Eukaryota; kingdom Viridiplantae; phylum Streptophyta; class Pinopsida; order Pinales; family Pinaceae; genus Picea; species Picea engelmannii. Next base: position 139,244 of record ML806999.1, on the reverse strand, counting down.
TGGACATTTTAACTTTATGAAGGAAAATGCTGAGAGGCGATGTGCCGGGAACCAAGCTTAACTGTGGTTAGTTGCTTACTCTCGGTCTTTGACTAGGGTTATTTAAAAAAATATTGCGTCCTCGGCTCTCGTGGTTGATAAAACAAAAATTTAGGGTCGAGAAATGTCGAGGCGCGAAACCGCGACGATGTCATAATCAAGGGTTAAAGGTATTATGCTATTGTTGTCTTGAACGAAAATTAAAACCGAGTTCGCATTCTCGCGACTCGGGACTTGTGAATTCAAGAAATAAGGTGTCTGATTTGCGAGATCACGAAACTTGAAAAATCCTAAGGAAAAACATACTTGCGAAAAACAGGCCCTTTGTAAGTGACAAAGCATTACTATTCAGGCAACAAAAGTTTTTTCAGAGTTTTATGATTTTGGAAGGAAAAGGGAAAGATAACAACTTTTTATCTTAAGCATCATAATACAAAATTGTGTGAGGCGAAAAAACAGGGGCGGCTCCAACAGTTGGTAATCATGTAGTTAGAACTTGGGGCAGCCCATAAGTGAAACCAACAAAACATGTCTTCTTTATATGGGTCTTCACTACGACACAGCTTCGTTGTGGAAGACCATTTGTCTAGGTTAAAATTACATGACCATCTGAACCTTCTAAGAGTACGAATGTCAAAAACATGATTTTAGTATTTTTTTTATAAATTAATGTAATGGGATAAAACATAATTAATTTTGTATGTGTTTACTTTGTAGTGGCATTATCCTCATCTCATGCATGGGTGTGTGAACCATGACTTCCCCCGTGACCTACAATGTGCCATATCTAAATTATCTGCATTTGTACATTGGATCACATCAAAGGAGATTCATATGGCTAGCATTCCACGATGGCGTCAAGAGATAGTTGAGATTGTTTGTATGTTTGAGAAACTTCCAATGAGTTTCCTGGATGTGTGGGTTCATCTTCTAATTCATCTAGTAGATGAGGTTGAATTAGTCGGAGTGGTTTCCTGTCATTGGATGTTCTTCTTAGAGAGGTACATGAATAAATTGAAAGGATTTGTTTGACAAAGGGAAAAACTAGAGGGGTCTATGGCAGAGGGGTACATATCATATAAGTCTCTATATTATGTTAGTGATTACATCAAGAAGATCGACAACAAACCAAGTGTGGTGATTTGGGACAACGAAAGGGATGAAGACAAAAGAGAAGGTGAGCTTCTCCAAACAAATGGAAAAAGACACTTGATAAAGAGTAAGTGACTTATCATTTGTCAAATTTCTACATAGTAACTATTCACACTGAAATTCATAATGTATATTTTGATCTGATACCTACTATATGTCGATTTGATTATACACACACACACACACACACACACACACACACACACACACATTAGCGAATTCATAAATTGATGCCATCAATAAATTCATTCTTTACAATTTGGAGGAAACACAACCATGGGTCGCATTGTACAAACAAAAGAGAAGGAAATGGGACACTGGCAGGAAATAATTTAGACAGTTGAATGGTATGTGCATTCCTTATCCTGATCATTTAAAAGAAAATATGCCAGTGATATGCCCCAACATTTGGTTTGTTGACTAAGTCAGAGAGAAATAAGGTGCATATGGTCATTACCCACGTGTTGAAGAGGATACACTAAACATAGAGATTGGGTGCAACAACTTGGTAATAATATATTTTTGTACAGTTTTTAACTTCACAATGCACCTTTGAATTGTAACATCTATATTTTATATTTTATTGGTCGGCTTTTTAGAAACATGACACTGTTATTTTTTTACTTTTTTATAGGTGCATTTGTTCCCATCTATGTGGGCATATGGACATCATTTTCACATAGAGGATGTCAATGATGGACACATGACACAAGACTGTAGAGTGGAATTCAAGTTCGACCAATCCAATTGTGCTAGCCACAGTGATCAAAACCTAATATGGGGGACATTAGGTTATGTTGGAAAGATACAAGAAATCATTCTAGTGGATTTCTCTTATTTCCAATGTGTTATTTTTAGGTGCAAGTGGTGGGACACCTTTGATCGGAATAATGTAAAGGAAGATCGCAATAGTGGGCTGATATGTATCAACTCTAGAAATATGTGGGATGATGCTAAGGAGCCTTATGTTTTCCCAAAACACTGCAACCAAGTGTTTTTTACCCAGATGTGTTGGATAGGGATTAGTGGTTCGTATTAAGACACGACCCTAGATCAAAAAATATTTTTGAGAACAACAATGTTATCATGCAAAGCGAGGAAGATAATGAGGGTGATGACAACAGAGAGTGATATGTACATGTTTTATTTCATCATTAATATTGTTGTTGTATCTTTTTTTTATCTTTATTTCGATAATTATATTGTTTTTTATTCATGTCTTCTGACAGAGGAAATGTTAAGTTAGTTATAACAAATATTTGAACAATTTTAGTTGGTTAATGGTCATTTTGATGCGTAATGTGTTTGTCTTTCAAATTATTTTTGATTGTCTGGAACGATTGATTGAAATAGAATTTTATATTGTTATTTGAACATATTTATATGTCGTTGCATGTTTAATTATATAAAAGTTTAATAATTATTATCGTGATAAAGTCGTAAGAATTATTATTATGTTCAAAAAGGCCTCGAGATGTTAGATGATTGACCCTTTACCAACATGTTATAGAAGCATTGAGACCTAAAAAATAGCATAGTAACAATGGTTTACTTAGAATTTCAATGTGTATAGAAGGTGACATTTATCTATGTATTAACAATCCCCTTATCCTTGGACACACTCAAACACTTGTATAAATCACTTTTGTTAGTGATGTGACTTTGATCCTTATATCTCTTAGGGAAATAATTTTAATATTTTCATTGTAATTCCTTGCTTGAGCATTTCAGTTGTGAATATTTTAAACCATGCATGAGTTATTTAATTAATTTTTTTAATTTTATATATATGCAAAGACATATAATATTTTTATAGTTGCAAACATGTTTAGATATTGAATGGTGATATTTTAATTTACATAGTTTCTTATTTATCTTAATAATCTATGTTGATATTAGAAGTAATAATATGGTTGATATGAATGTTTAATAGTACAACCTTTTTGATGATATGTTAACATGATGATTCAAAAATTGAGTTTATGTTTATGTATTTTGTAGATTTAAAAGTAAGATATTTAACAAATAATGTGGTTTATAATTTAAAAATTAAATTTCTAACATGATTTTGTGATAATTTGGTTTTTCACTAAAGCATTTGTTAGTTTTCATACTTTTATCATTGTCTTTGGAAATATTTATAAAATTATGCCCCAAATGTTAAGTAAAACCACAATTAATGAAGCGATTTAAAATTTGATAGCAATCAACTTACGAAATAATGATAAAAATAACAATAGGAAGATTAATTTGCATCCATAAAAATTTAGGGCCAATAAAATTCTTATCATTGGAGATCATAACTTTTTATAATAACAATTTTTAGTGTAGAAGAGTCTATTAAAAAAGAGTAATTAGTACAATGGAAAATAACATTGATTCATATGTAATTTGTTTTTTGAAAACAATTTAGTTAGAATGAATATATATGAACTATCTATGCAATAGAAAAATGTTTATGGTAATTTTACAATTATAGTTTCAACCATATTGAACTTTGTAATTTATAAAAATATCTTTGCATTTTTTATTTAAATTAAGTCTTTATGTTTCATATATATAATTTTGATATAAGTTCACTAATACATAATCTATAATAAAGATCATTTAATAAAAATAAGCATCATGATGATAACCATCTAACAAACATAAACATCATCTAAAATACACATTTAAATTTGCTAACATTATCTAATTAATTATATATACCTCTAGCACATATAAACGTCATTAATTAGCTAGCACACAATTCTAATAATATAGCAAGGCATCATCATTGTGATCACATCTAACAAAACACAAGCATTGTCTAACATCATCATCACAGACATCTAACAAACATCATTTAACATAAACATCTATCTAGCACATTTAACAAACATATCTAACATGACCTAAAAATGTACACATCAAAATCAACATAAAAATTAATTAAGTACATAATCATGATCAATAAGAAAAATGCACAACTAATGAACACTATTATAACATACACATTTATCAATCACATTTAACAAACATATATAACATGACCTAACAATATACACATCAACATCAACATATAAATTAAGTACATCAACATGAAAAGAAAAAATGCACCATATATATATCATGAACAAGTCAAATAACTGCTATAACATATATGGTCTAGCCGATGGGATAATTTGCATATCTACAACAGTAGTGGAGGTGATCCGGATTTTATGAGAAGAATGAAATGAATACAGATTTATATTATTAACACGGAGATACAGTGAACAATAATAGAGATACAATTAAACTTGGCTTCTATTCAATAAGGAAATATGTTGAAACTGTAAAATGCAGACTGAAACAAGCTTGCTAGAATGGTGGTGGCTTATCTCTGAGAAGAGATGTGACGATTGTCGTCATTCGCAAGAAAATGATTGAAATGAGGATCCAAAGGAATTTTTACATAAAAAATGAATGCCAAAACCCTAGACATCCAAAAACCTAACCCTAGGATATGAAGCACCAAAATTCATGTGGGCCCCGTTGGGGTAAGTTGGTACATCAACATCTTGGGGTCATAACTTTGGCATATGATCTTCGTTTTAGGTGCACGATATCCCATTGGAAATTTCTATCTAAGGACTACATATTATGTTTTCACACTCTAAATTTGTCTATAGTGTGACTCTGGTAGGCCCAAAAAACGCTATTTAGGTCCTCAAAATGGCCCTAGAAGTTCAGGGCCCGAAAAGATAGAAAACAAACTGCCAAAATAAAAATTGAAATTGCGAGGATGAAATCTGTATGTGAGCCAGATGGAATAGGTGGGTCGCCACCGATATTCACCTGGATCAATCATTCCCCACTAGTAATCAATGGTCTCCATTGCGTTGAGTTCCCCCATCAGATGAGGAATTTTTTGTTGAATTTGGCCCCGGGTGAGCCACTTGCCTTGGTGCAAGAGCTTCCCTGCTTTGACAACCTGATGAAGTTGGATATTTTGTTGGTGATTTCCCTTGACATGTGTGTCCATGATCTGATCATTTGATGCATGTTCCATGTAGTCAGAGTTGAGCTATGTTGGTGTCAATTGTTCTGATACCTTTGAGGTGTCCAATAATGGTGGAAATTATGGTTGAAGAAGGTCCACATTAAACACTGGGTATAAGCCAAGGAAGGGGGGAATGTTGAGCTAAAAATCATTGTCACCCACAACCTTGGTGATGTTTTAAGGTACATAGTGGAGTGGATGAAGCTTTCTATGGGGTCCTGTAAGGAGTTCTTTCTGCAAGTGAAACTAAACTTTATCTCCCACTAGAAACTTGTGAGGCACCCGGTGTTGATCATGGCGTTAAATGTACTTTGAATTGGACTTTTGTAAAATATCTTGAACCTATTGGTAGATGTGCTAGATCCTCTTAGTGAATCAAGTAGCTTTTTCGGCTTCAGTTTGAGCATGGTAAGATTCTACCTGGGTGGTCGCAAGGGGTAGTGCAACATCCATGGGACCAAATGGTTGAAATCCCAACCCCACCTGAAAGGGGTTGTGGTCGGTTGAGCTATGTATGGATTTTTTGTATCCGTGATGAACATAGGGAAGACTCTCATCCCATGTGCAGGGATGCTTATAATTGTACATGTGCAGGATATGCATGATCATTCAGTTGATGACCTCAGTTTGGCCATCCATTTGGGGATGAAAGGCAGTGGATTTGGTGAGCTTGGTATCCAGTAGTGACTAGAGGCTCGACCAGAATGTGTTGAGGAACCAGTTGTCCCGATCTGAGACTATGGTTTGTGGTATCCCAAAATGTACCCATACTCGTTCGAAGAAGATCTTGGCAGTGGCCTCTGCTATGATGCTCTTCTTGTAGGTGACTAAAATCGCCATTTTAGAAAAATGATCAATCACCAAAAAAACACATTCATTTCCTTGCTTGGTTGATGGAAGACCCGACATGTAGTCCATCGAGATGGATTCCCAAGTCCTTTCAGGAGTAGGAAGAGGGGTGTACATGCCTTGTTTCTTAATGGCTGGGTTGGTGACGCAACCCGCCACTCCTCGGAGTGCGGTCGTCTTCTCCAGGACCTTCTTTCCGCTCATCCCCGAAGAACTCAACGGTTCTTCTATCTCCCAATCGGAAGATCTGCACCCCACAGGTTCTATTCCGCGTGACCCCCTCTTCTTCCTTTCAGAGGATCGGCACCCGCGACTTCGTGAGTTCAGCAGTTGAACACTAAGTCCTTGGATTCCCGAGATCCAATGTCCTGATCTTCTCCTGTTTCCTCGGGACTTCCACTTTATCGCAGCTTCGCTCTATCGCGATTTCACCGCTTCTGACTCCCAACACTCGGTCCTCCAACACCTGAGTTCCGATGTTCCGATACGCCGATATTCTCCTCTCGCACCTTCGGACCTTCGCACCTCGTAACCTGATCCTACGAATATTTGAACTTTCAACTCCCGAGACCCGATGTCCCGAGATCTCTTGCCACGTCACCACTCTTTGGTCCCCACGAAATCTTCAAAATTCCTCGAAACTTCACACCTCACGATCTTGCTATTTCTGCGGTCAGGTCTCCAATCACTTCCACACGAAACGTCGATATACATGATCCACGAATAGAGTCCCGCTCCTCGTGATTTCGATCGATGCTCTTTCCCTTCCGAGCTTCGAACCCTTTCTATTCCTGCACTGTAGACTTTACGTCCACTTTCCTCCTTGCACAATTTACGAGCAAGAAGTGTCTCTCCACGAGACGGCTTCGTCAACCTGCGACTCTTCCTCTCAACCTGCTCATGTACTTCTCTCCATTGTTTTTCAACAGACTTCGTAGGCCTATCCCTCCTGAGCTTTTACAACTTCAATTCTCTCCGGAATAATTTCTTGCACACACTCCTTGCGGCAAACCTTCAAACACACCTAAGTGTTTGAAGTTACTCGACTCTGCGCACTCCTGCAACAGAAGTCTTTCAGTCCCTTTGCTCAGAATCGCAACTCTGAGTCTTTTTCCAGCCTGTGCACACCTTGCATGGCTCTAGTGCCAAATTTACAGTTCTGAGAACTTAGAACAAAAGTTATCTCTACTTGAAACCTACTATCAACGCACTCCTTACGGACAATTCGACTGCACTCCTTGCAGGAATTCTATGGTTAAAGATAGAGAAACAATTGAAACTAACTCCTTGTTCTCACAGACTTCACTTCAACCATGAAATCACATACACAGCATATAAAAGTAAATGCATGACAAGAAGAAAACACTCATGAGCATAATATCAACAATACACAGAGAATAACACAACCATGGAATTGAATCAAAGCTTTCTTCTATTAATTCAATATCTGTACATGGAGGTTCTTCAAACGCTTCTCTGCATGCTCTTCTCTTCTGAATTCTTGATGATGTTACAATGTACAAAGGAGGGTGTCTATATCCCGTTTCCCTCTCGATATCTAAAGCTATCAAATCTAGAAATAAATGTTCTATCTACTTACATTAATTCTATTAAATGCCTCATCTACCTAAGGACGTGAGCTATCCGCTCAAGGTCCATTTACAATATACAAAGTGTGCTTCATCAAATCAATACATTAATGTTTTGCGCAATAGTATCAAAGTGAATCCAAAAGAAACTGTGCTGGCTTGTCCAGCTGTCTTTCTGCTTTCGCGCTGGCTCGCTTGACGTGGGCGATGCTCCTGCATCATACTCCCACGCTTGAAAATTTTCATGGGCTCCTATCCATGAGCTTCTGCATGGTGTGCCCATGCTTCTGTATCACTGCTTTGGTCTCCCAGCTAGCATCCTCCACTGGGTGATTCTTCCACTTGACTAGATACTCGACGTATTCTTTTCTCCTGGTCTTTTTACCAACTCGTTTATCCAGTATGCATTCCATCTGCGGTTTCTCTGCTACTGGTAATTGCTTCTGCCACTGGATCACTGGTTCCTCAGTTCCAATCTCTGCTTCTCCAACCTTGTATGGGTGTAAATCTGCGATATTGAATATCGGAGATATCCCGATGCCATCCGACAACTCAATTTCATACACATTCTCTCCAAATTTCTTCAGGACTTTGCAGGGTCCAATTTTCTTCATTTTTAATTTGTTATATGTTCCCCTTGGGAACCTTTCCTTTCTCAAGTGTGCCAGAACAAGATCCCCAACTTCAAACTGAAGTTGTCTCCGATGTTGATCTGCCCTGCGTTTATACTCATGATTTGAATTTATCAGTCGCTGCTTCACCTGACTGTGAAGTTCCCTCATCGCTTCAGCGAATTCCTCTGCACTAGCGTTGCTAGTCGCAGCCTATTCTGACTCCCTGAGTTCAGAAACTCCTCTCGGTTGTGTCCCATACACAATCTGAAATGGACTTGTGCCTATACTCTGATTCATCGAATCATTGTATGCGAACTCCGCCTGTGGCAACACATTGTCCCAGCTGCTGTGATGCTCTGTCACCAGGCTTCTCAGTAAGTCTCCCAGACTTCGATTCACCACCTCCGTCTGTCCATCCGTCTGAGGATGATAAGCATAACTAAATGCCAGATTAGTTCCTAGCTTCTTCCATAGTGTCCTCCAAAAATGACATATGAATTTCGTGTCCCTGTCCGAAACAATACTTTTCGGCAATTCATGGAGTCTAACAACCTCTTTGAAAAACAAGTTTGCAATGTGTGTCGCATCGCTGGTCTTCTGACATAGGATAAAATGTGCCATCTTCGAAAACCTGTCAACTACCACAAAGATAGAATCGACTCCTCTTTGCGTCCTCGGAAATCCCAATACGAAATCCATGCTTATCACCTCCCATGGCCTCTCTGGTATGGGCAATGGCTGATAATAACCTGCATTGTGTTTCCAGCCCTTCGAATGCTGACAAATTCTGCACCTTTCAACAAATCGTTTGACATCTGTTCGCATCCCCGGCCAAAAATAAGATTCACTCAGCTTTGCAAATGTTTTATTGTGGCCAAAATGTCCTGCTAAGCCTCCACAATGTTTCTCTTTTAGAAAATTCTCCCTCATGGAGCAATTTGGAATACACAGTTGATTGCCTCTAAACGGAAATCCCTCCTGGATCATGTAGTCTATCCATGGGCTCCGATCCCTGAGAACAATATTCTCAGCTGCTTCATATGCTTCAGCAAAATCTGCATCTTCTGCATACATGTCCTTGAGGTTTTCAAAACCCAAGGTTTTGACTCAAAACTCCTGCAGCAACAAACATTTCCTGCTGAAAGCATCAGCTACTTTGTTAGCAGTTCCTGAAATGTGTTTGATCACAAACATGAAATTCTGCATATACTCTACCCATTTTGCATGCTTTTGATTCAACTTCTCTTGTTGACTCACAAACTGTAAAGCATGATTGTCACTGTACAAAATGAATTCCCTTGGGATCAAGTAATGCCTCCACTTCTTCAATGCATGTATGATGGCATAAAATTCTTTATCATACGTGGAGTATTTCAGCTTTGCGTCATCCAACTTCTCACTGAAATATGCAACTGGTTTGTCCTCCTTACTCAAGACCGCTCCTATGGCATATCCACTGGCATCACATTTCACCTGAAAGGTCTTCCGAAAGTCTGGCAACACCAACACTGGTTGCTCTGTTATCTTCCGCTTCAACAGATTGAAGCTCTTC
>ML806999.1:76478-106114 GCA_009831015.1 Picea engelmannii | reverse complement strand
TCTGCACCGAAAGAGGTGATCCGCGGTTGTCCACCATACACCTAAAAATCAATTGGGGATAGTACATCAATGCTAATATATCGTTGAGAGTACATGAGTTGAATCTCAGTTGAAACACCTACTGGGACATCTAGGAACTAGGGAAAATCCTCCCTTCTCATGGATAGCCCAGTCATAAAGTAAATATCCTCCTTAGTGGGATGGTACCACTGATCTGGACACACACAGAAAGCCTGTCGATGGACATCCCATCGACGGATCAGATGCACCAACAACCCGGAGTTCCCCTTAAGGGATGTATCATCCTCATACTACTTAAGGAGGCCTACATTTATCAATATAACATGATTTGTTGCAATAATAGGGAGAGGGTACAAATCCCTCTCCCTCGCCTCCCATTCCCATACAACATTGTACAGGTCCAACCTCTGCTCATGTTGGTGTTTTTTCTCTCTCTGCTCACGTCTCTGCATGATGAACATATGAAATACATCAACCTCACTCATACATAAAACATTAAAAAATTGAATAAATGATAAATTTATTTATAAATACGAAAAAATAACTTCCCTCAAAAAATAATTAAATTTCATAACTGGTTCGCCTGAAAAACAGTCAAGCATCGCCCGTGGTATGTACATAAATTGTGATCATTTCCCACGGTGCGCTATTGAAAACCAACGTGTCGTATAAAAAAATTTATATTATGTTATGCGGTGTGTTGTATAACCCTACTGTACCAGTGCAGTCAGGTAAACCCACGCCCCGATGCATTAAGGTTATCCTACACACCGCTTAAAATAAAAACAAATTAAAATCCTAACGCATCGTAAAACAATTTTTAAAAATTTAGTTAAGGTGGTGCATATACATTATGTATATGCCCCGTTGAATTTAAGTAATGGAGACACAACGACCCACTAATTTTTTAACATTGATTCATCGACCCACCAGTGCATTATGACTACCCTAAGCACCGCTTAAAATAAAAACAAATTAAAATCCTAACACATCGTAAAACAATTTTTTTTAAATTAGTTAAGATTATGCATACACGTTCCTTAAATGCACTGGTGTGTTTCAGTAAAAGTGACACACCACCCCACCAATTTTTTAAAATTCATGAGTACGGAACTTTGCAATTTTTTATCTAATTGTTTCGAGTGGTGCGTTCAAGTCATTTGGTTCACACCGCTAGCAGTGCACACAGAGAATTTACAGGGTGCACCGTGACAAAATGCCAATTTTTTAAAACAGTTATTTTGTAAACATGATTGCAATGATGTGCACACTTACTAACAAACCGCAAAAAATAATATATCTAATTCACGCGGTGTGTCATGTACTGTAACAGACTGTTGTGTTAGAGGTACTGAGATGCACCAACAAATAACTATACAATTTTGCGCGGTCTGTCGATAAATGAACATGCCTATGTGTTCCTCTTTACCTACGCACCACCAAGGAATTTAACATTATGTTGTGGTGCATCCTATAAATTTATAGGGGGCACCAACCACAGTGCGAGTCGAACGTCTCGAATGCACCACGAGTAAAAAATAAAAAATAAACAGTGAAAAATTAACTCAATTTTAAATTTTAATCCGTTGAAAACTTAAGTTATAAAGAAACAATGATATTACCTAGACATTTTGTCGTCGGTGAGGCATGGTTTTCACATAGTAAAAAAAGACAAATTTTCTCACGGTTTGGAAAAATTTGAAAGTCACGCACACAGTAACAGATGGAAGGAAGGAAAGCAAGGGAAGCACCGACGACGGGGTGCTTCAGAGAGGAAAAAGTGGCATCGGTGCTTTTGAGCTCTACAACATTGAAAATGGTAAAAATGAATTTTATGACCGGTAATTTATTTTTTATTAAACCATGTTCTGGTGCGCTCGATGACTAAATGCACCAGTGCTACAGTATTTATGTAGCACAATGAATAATATTTTTCACAAATAACCCAAAAACGGTGCGCCCTTTTAGAGCATGGGTGCACACCATGTGTCAGGTTACTATCGAGCACATCAACGTATATGTTTTCTTACACACTAGTGCATCTGGTGTTACATAGGGCATCGATTATTTTTAAAAAAATAACCCTAACATGGTGCTCCCCGGTGTGTCAATATACTATAGAGTGCACCGGCATATAGTTTTTGAAATAATCCTACAATGGTGCGTAAAAAAATTTATTTAACCATGTCACGGTGCACTCTATTATTAGCGGCACCAGTGCATTTAGTTTTAACAAGTGCACCGGATTATATTTTTTTTTAAATAACCCAATCATGGTGTGTCCAAAAAGATAATGTGTGTTGATCGGTGCGTCAGTATAACACGGAGTGCACCGGAGTATATTTTTCGAAATAATCTTACGATGGTGTGTATTTGTTTTATTTAATCATGTCATGGTGCAGTTATTGATGCAACGCCTCGGTGTGGTGGTGTGTTGTAGATGCACCAATGTGGTGTATTTTAAATATACGCACTATTCTGCTTTAAAAGTTATCGAAATTTGTATTTGCCAGCAATATAGATTATAATTTTGGTAGACTGGACATGTTGTAGACTCAAGGATTTGGTGAACTCCCAACTATATTATAAATGGGCAATGATTATAATTTAGGATTTTGAGAGATGGTTATAATCATTGACAACGAGATCAAGGTTATGATCATTGACAGCGAGATCATGAAGGTTATGATCATCGATCATGAGATCACGTAGGTTATGATCATCAACAGTGAGATAACGCAATTTATGATAATTGATGACGAGATCACGCAAGTTATGACCATTGATGGCGATATCACACAGGTTATGATCATTGACGATCATGCAAGTTGGTTATGATCATTGATAGTGAGATCACACAAGGTTATAATCATTGACGATCATGATGGCGATATGGAAAGGGTGATATAGACGATAGTAGGTACCCATGGAGCAAGATTCCCATCATGGACATCATGGTCATAAGAACTCAAATTTTCATAATAATCACACACAATTGTTAATTAGAAACTAATATATATTAGAATTTTGCTAGACAACCTGTTAGTTGGGAGTTCACCAAATACTTCAGTCTACAACATGATTCAGATGATTATAGATTAGAATTTTGAGAGACTACCCATACTTTAGACTCAATTCTTTACAGTTGAAATTCCTATACTTTATACTCAAGTATTTACAGTTGAAATTTCTATACTTTAGATTCAATTCTTTACAGCTGAAATGCAGACAGAAAAATTCACAAAGACGCCCAGGAAACAAATCCCTCTCCCTCTCCCTCACCTCCCAATCCCATACAAAATTATACAAGTCGACCCTCTTCTCTTTTTTTTGTTGTTTCTCTCTCAGTTGACATCTTTGCATGATTAATAATATGGCGGATAATTTATTTTAATTTAACCCTTTTACGGTGCACTAAATAACTAGTTGCACCGGTGCGTCGTTGTTTGTGTAGCACACCGGAATATTTTTTCGAAAACATTACCACGGTGCACCATTTTTTGGGAGCAACTGTTCACATTGGTGCAATTGTTTAAGTAGCGCACCATCATATATAAAAAAAATTAAAAATAAAACTACCACAGTGCACAATGTTTTAGAGAAACTGTGTACCTCGATGCATCATTATTTTTGTAGCAGACTAGAGTATTTTTTTGTCTAAAATAACCCTACTACGGTGCATTAGTTTTTCGAGCACCAGTGCATTAGTTGTATAAAATGCACCAGTGTGTTATATATTTATAAACACACTGTATAAAAACATCCATTAAAACCTCCACCCGCTCACCTTTTCTAGTATCCTCCACTTTAAAAGTATTTTTGGGCTATTTTAATAGGGGCATCTGCAAAAACCTTCGCTAGAGGGTATTTTCCTTGTAGTGTTTCCATTCCATGCCATGCCATGCCATTTCCATGCATTTCCAAGCCATTCCATGACATTCCATTTCCATGCCATTTCCATGTGAAGGCAAGGCAAGGCATACCATGGTATGGTATGGTATGTGTTGCCTTGCCACACCATACCTTTACATGACATTCCATGCCATGGCAAGGCAAGGCAAGGAAAGGCATAGAATGGCAAGAAAGTGATGGCTTGGAAAGGAAAGGCATGGCATGGAACTTCAAGGAATTATTGATCCATGCCATGCCTTTCCTTTCCATGCCATGACATGCCTTGTGTTTATGTGCCTTGTGTTTATGTGCCTTGTCTTTCCATGCCATGCCTTTCCTTTTGATGCAATGCCTTGCCTTGCCTTACCATTCCATGCCTTGCCTTGCCTTACCATTCCATGCCTTGCCTTTCCATTCCATGCCATGCCATGCTTTTTCTTGCCATGAAATTCCTTTCATTTCCATTCCATGCCTTGCCTTTCCTTTCCATGCCATTCCATGCCTCTCCTTTCCTTTCCATGTCATTCATTTCATTTCCTTTCCATGCCTTGTCTTGTCATGCCATGCATTGCCTTGCATTCCTTTCATTTCCATGCCATGTCAGGTATTTCCTTCCCATTCCATGCCATGTCATGCCTTGCCTTTTCATGCCTTTCCATGCCATGCCTTGCATTGTCTTTCCTTTCCATGCAAGGTAAGGCATGCAAAGGCAAGGCAAGTAAGGCAAGGCATGCAAGGCAAGGAAAGGAAAGGCGTGGCTTGGAAAGGAATGCAAAGGATTTGAAGTGCCATGCCATGCATTTCCTTTCCAATTCATACCTTTCCTTACCATTCCATGCCATTCCTTGCATTTCCTTTCCATGTCATGCCAAGGAAAGGTATGACATGGAAGCCATGCCTTGCCTTGCCATGCCATGCCAAGGCAAGGTATGGCATGTCATGGAATGGTTTGGCAAGGCAAGGAAAGTGAAGGAAAGGCAAGGAATACCATACCATATGGTATGCATTTCCTTGCCATACCATGTCATGTCATTCCATGTCATACCTTTCCATGGCATGGTAAGGCAAGGCAAGGCCAAGCATGGCATGGAAAGGAAAGGCAAGGCAAGGCATGGAATGGCACTTAAAGTCCTTATTAATCCATGCCATGCATTTCCTTTCCTTTCCATTCCATGTCTTTCCTTTCCTCGCCTCAACTTGTCATGACATGCCATGCCATGTCTTGCCTTTCCATGCCATGCCTTGCATTTCCTTTCCTTACATGTCTTACCTTTCCATTCCATGTCATGAATTTAATTTCCATGTCATGCCTTCCCTTAGGATACCTTGCATTGCCTTTCCTTTCCAGGCAAGGCAAGGTAATGCATGCAAAGGCAGGGCAGGGAAAGAAAAGGCATGGCATGGAATTGCCTTGCCATGTCATGCCTTGCATTTCCTTTCCTTTACATGTCATGACATTCCATGCCATGACTTTCCTTTCCATGTAATTCCTTTCATTTCCTTTCCATGCCTTTCCATGCCATGCCATGCCTTGCCTTGCCTTGCATGCATTGTCATGCCATGCTTTGCCTTACCATGCCATGCCATGCCTTTTCTTTCCATTCCATGCCATGACATGCCATGTGTTTCATTTCCTTGTCATGCCATGCCTTTCCTTTCCTTTCCATGCCTTTCCTTGGCTAACCACAATTCATTGAAAAAGTACTTTCATTATGATATTCATAAAACTAATTGTTTTAAAAAATATAGTTTGTTTCATCGTTTGAGAGAATTTGTTATCAATTTAATTTAATAAAAAATCCATGGAATTCATGTATCATACATTTTATCTTTCCCAAAACAAATAATTCTTGTACTAAATGAACAAGCTTAATATGTAGCATGTAATTATACAACTTGTTATCCCACCTATCATTGACAAAAATACTTGCATGAGAATTTCAATGTCATAACATAAGCTCTATTTATTCATATATCTAAGGTATCTTCATAGTTGTGAAACTTGGATTATCATAATTTTTTAACAAGATAATGATTTTCAAGAACAACACGTCAGGCGATTGTAGGTAGTTTGGTCACATGGTCCTTGGCCAAACAGACTTGCAAGAGCTTACAAAACTTTGTTATGCTGTTTGGTTTGGATTTTATGCCCCTAGACCAAATTGGTGGCATGTCCCTGAATGGATTGATGAGGAGAGTTGCAACTCGTGATAAAACTCAAATCAGGACTCAGATAGATGAACCATTGGTTGCATTGGATCCATAGCACCATGTTTCAGCTAGTGGGGCCCCTCCAATGCCATTGTGTTGACCGAAAAACATTTTTTTAGAGGATCTCTGACACTAAGGTTTTTCTTAGTGAGGCATAGTGAAATTTTTGAAAAAGAGGTCGCTTTTAAAGAACATGGTGTCAAGCGATTGTGGTTAGCATGTTCACATGGGCATTGGCCAACATACTTGCAGAAGATTATGAAACTTTTTTATGTTGTTCGGTTTGGATTTTATGCCCCTGGACCAAATTGGCCACATGTCCTTGAATGGATTGAGGAGGTGAGTTGCAACTCATGATAAAACTCAAACCGAGACTTTGATGAATGAAACGTTGGTTGCATTGGATCTGGAGCATCGAGTTTCAACTAGTGGGGCACCTCTGATGTCATTCCATTTACTGGAAAACTATTTGTTAAAGAATATTTGGCACTAGGGTTTTTCTCAATGAGGCATAGTGCAATTTTTGAACAAGAGGTTGATTTTCAAGAACACCATGTTGACATATTGTGGGTATCATGGTCATGTGGGACTTGGCCAAATAGAATTGTGGGAGCTTATGAAACTCCATTATGCTCTCAATTTGGATTTTATGCCCCTAGACTGAATTGGCGACATGTCCCTGAATAGCTTGAGGAAGTGAGTTGTAACTCACCATAAAACTCAAAATGGGACTTAGATGGATGAACTGATAGTTGCATTGGATCCAGAGCACTGGGTTTCAACTAATGAGGCCCCTCCAATTTCATTTTGTTGACTAAAAAACCATTTTTTAGAGGATCTTTGACACTAGGGTTTTGCTCAATGAGGCATAGTGCAATTTCTTAACAAGAGGTCGATTTTCAATAACATTTTTTCAGGTGATTGTGGGTAGCATGGTCATGTGGAACTTAGAAAAATATACTTGCAAGAGCTTACAGAAATCCATTATGCTGCTTGGTTTGGATTTTATGCCCCTGGACTAGATTGGCCACATGTCCTTGAATGGCTTGAGGAGGCAAGTTGTAACTCACGATAAAACTCAAACTAGGACTTGAATGGACAAACCATTAGTTGAATTGGATTTGTTGCACTGTGTTTCAACTAGTGGGTCCCCTCCATTGTCATTTTGTTGATCGTAAAACCGTTTGTTGGAGGATCTCCAACACTAAGGTTTTTCTCAGTGATTATTACATATGTTTGAAAATTTAACACCTTGTTAGGCTAGACATGGCAAGGCATGGCATGGAATGAAAAGGAAAGGTATGGAAAGGCATGGCATGGAATGGAAAGGAAATTCATGGCATGGCCTGGCATGGTAAGTATAGGCATGGCATGGAAATGCAAGACATGGCATGACATGGCAAGTCAATTCAAGGCAAGGAATGGCGTGGCATGGTATGGCAAGGAAATGCAAGGCCTGGCATGGAATGGCATGGTATGGCATGGTATGGCAAGGCAATGCAAGGCATGTCATGGCATGGCATGGCATGGAAAGGCAAGTAATGACATAGAAAGGCATTGAAATGCAAGGCGATGCATGAAAAGACAAGGCATGGCATGGAAAGGCAAGGCATGGCATGACATGGCTTGGCAAGGGAAGGCAAGGAAAGGCATGACAAGGAAAGGAAAGGTGTGGCATGGAATGGTAAGGAAAGGAAATGAAAGGCATGGAATTTTATGACATGGTAAGGTAATGCAAGGCATGGAAATGTATGGCATGGAAAGGAAAGGAATGGCATGGAAAGTGAAGGCAATGAAAGGCATGGCATGGCATGGCATGGAAAGTAAAGGAAAGGCATGGAATTATATGGAATGGAATGGCATGTCATGGAAAGGCAAGGCATGGCATGGCATGGAAAGTAAAGGAAAGGCATGGCATGATAAGGAATGGAATGGAATGGCATTCCATGGAAAGGCAATGCATGGCATGGAAAGTGAAGGAAATGAAAGACAAGGAAAGGTATGGCATTGCATTGCATGGCATGGTAAATGAAGGAAAGGCAAGGCATGGAATGGAAAGTGAAGGAAATGCATAGAATGGCAAGGTATGACATGGCATGGAAAGGCATGTCATGGAAAGTGAAGGCATGGCATGGAAAGGAATGGCATGGATAGTGAAGGAATGNGGAAAGGCATGGCATGATAAGGAATGGAATGGAATGGCATTCCATGGAAAGGCAATGCATGGCATGGAAAGTGAAGGAAATGAAAGACAAGGAAAGGTATGGAATTCCATTGCATGGCATGGTAAGTGAAGGAAAGGCAAGGCATGGAATGGAAAGTGAAGGAAATGCATAGAATGGCAAGGTATGACATGGCATGGAAAGGCATGTCATGGAAAGTGAAGGCATGGCATGGAAAGGAATGGCATGGATAGTGAAGGAATGACATGGCATGGAATGGAAAGGAAAGGTATGGCATGAAAAGGCAAGGCATAGCATGGAAAGTGAAGGAAAGGAAAGGCATGACATGGAAAGTGAAGGTAAGGCAAGGCATGGCAAGGCATGGAATGGAATGGAATGGAATGGAATGGAATGGAATGGAATGGAATGGAATGGAATGGAATGGAAATGCTTGGCATGGCATGGAAAGTGAAGGAAATGAAAGGCATAGCATGGGGATAAAGGAAAGGCATGGAATGGGGATAAAGGCATGGCATGGCATGGCATGGAAATTGAAGGCATGGAAATACAAGAATACCACAACAACCATAAAATGAAGCCAAATTTTCAATAATTCATAAATCTGAAATATTTGTTCAATTATTCCTTTTACATACCTATGGTCATTCAAGTAGACCATAGGGATCACTTATAATACTAAAGGTCCCCATCAACTTCACATGCTCAGAGTAAGGAAAGAAGCATTGTACCTTTGATGAGTTCTTATTTGGCATTGTTTGTAGTTGGAGGTTTGTACCAAAAACCAAGTTTGTAAAGTGGTATACGACTTCACCTGGTCTATAATCTTGAAATGCATAACCACCTTTATTTCGTGTTCTTTCATCATGTGTTAGATATTTTCCTTTAATAACCATTGACCCAATCGGAAATTCAATGCCTTCAGAGACTATTACTGATCGCATGAGGGTCTGCTTTCCCTGTAAGAAACATGCCAACCAATTAACTTCATGTCAAAATAAGGTATCCTACCAGTGAAGGCCTACAAATATGCTGGGCCACTTGTATCGAGGTTATCTTGTCTATGAGAATACATTCTAATGGTTTTGACATTGCATTTCTTGAGATCAGAGGTTTGTTGTAGAAAATGTTTTTTTCTTGTGATCTTGCTAATAATTGATTGTGACAAGACATGCCAGGCTGCATTGTGGTATTTAGAACCAGATTTCTTACCAATTCTTTGAAAAGCATATATAAGGTTTCTAACAATATGATGACTTTTTTCTAAACTTTGACTATTTTAATGCCTAAAATACTTCTAATAACAATCAAACATCTAGATTTTAACAAAGCCAAAAATATTTCACATTTAGTAGCATTAGATTTTGGTTCAAAATATTCTTTAATGATTTTATAAGAATGATAATGAATAGTATGGTTAGGTAACTTACCTTCAAGTGATGCTAGACCACTTTCATCAACCTGCATGGGTTTAGGAGTTCTTTGTCACACAATACTCAATCTAGGTAGGGATGATGAACCCCTATTCTAGCACTCTTGGCCGCCTTGATGTGGGGTTAACAATGTTGTAGTTATTTCCCCTTCAATAACTGACGGATCAAATCTGGTAGGAGAGTGAACATGTGATTGACTAGTTTTTGAAATGTATGACTATCCAGAAAGAGGTTGCACCACATGAACTCCTTCAACATAATGTTGCACACCAATTTTCTCTCTAATTTCATCCATTGTATAATAAACTCCAAGAAAATCCTCCATCATTTGGTCATCCAAAACAAGTTGTCTTTATGAGATACTGGATGTATTTGTCTCTACTTAACTCATGTGCTTTTCTTGTGGTGATGGATTTCAATGTTTCATTGAAACCTGCACAAGATATCTAACTAAATCAAATACAAACAAATCTTATCAAGAAAGGATGAGAGATTCAACATGGAAGAATGAGAAAATATATTCACACTACTCCAATGAGCTTACCAATGAATGAATGATTGATACAATGAATGAGTGGAATCCACTCATATATAGCAAAGAACATTCCATAATTAAGAAAATAAATCAAACAGATAGCTTTCCTTAGGAATGCATGCATGCATAATAGTGATGGTCTAAATAGAAAGTCTAAAATAGAACTAGTTAGTTAACTCCTACTGAACTAGTGTGTCAAAAATATAAATTTCTCCAACCCCCCCCCCATGAACATCACTATGGAGTAAAAAATGAGTCCCGGCTACTAGGCCATATTAGGTACTCATGTACAATGCAACTAATTAACATTGAATAAAAATGAGGAAGCGGGAAAACCACATGGGAACAAACCGCCCCCTCAAAAGACTATGCATCAAAAGAAGAAAGGAAAACTGCTAGCTAACTATGTTCTTCACTCCAAGACGATCCCACGAAGTCTGAAACTTCTTCTCACTAAAAGTCTTCGTGAAGATGTAGAAATATTTATGCATATGATGAATTCCGTTGGCAACTTGTCTAGCCTTGTACCTCTTGATCATGTGGACCCATCTGCACCTGGAAATATTCATTTCTAGTGGAAGTGGAACCAGATCCCAAGTTTGATTCTCTAGGAGTGATGCATACTCCTACTGCATGGTTGCTTTCCATAATGGATTGCCCACAGACTCACTATAGATACGTGAATTGGAAGATTGAACCATATGGAAATCGCAGGTTCAAAATATGAAAGTACATGAGAGGGATTCTCATGATGAGATTGAGTCCTCCTCGAATCCAATGGATTCCATGCAAAGTTTCTTGTTGCCTGAAGTGTGAACTATGCCCTCTTAGGCATCTGTTGAAGCTCCAACATTGGTGTTATAGCATTATTAACCCCCTAAACACTTAGACATCATCTCATAGAGGTCACCTACCTAATTCACCCATGTTTCATCATCTTCCCATTGATTTTCTAGACTAATCTCCCTTCGGTCTCCCTTTTCATTTATCAATCCCACGATCAAAGGGGTTGGTCACCCTTTCTAGACTTCCAAGTTGCGATCGGGTCACTCTGTTTGTGTACTTATGTCGCAACCGAGCCTAGAAGCTCCCTTTTTTGGATTTGATTGTGATGGATGAGACCTATCTCTAATTTCTCAGGGTTTAGTCTCAAGAAGGCTTCCAATATAACCCTGAAGATATTATCCCATTAACCATATGGATTTATCTCTAAATCCCTATAAGAACCAATCCATTTCCATGGGAAAGGGGAGAAATAACTAGAAAATTTACTCTGGAATTTTGGTGGAAAGGTGTGGGCAAGGAGCTTGGAATAAAGATATCTCTTTAGTTTACACATGTAAGTTGTAATATTGCTTACTTGATTAATAGAATATATGTTGGATGTTTCCCTCTAAACGATTGTTCATGTGATTTTGTGTGTTTATTGATAGAGGATTGATATATTTGTAGATAATAACATATTATCAAGTTTAGAAGCATCCTTTGCTCGTATCTCTATTCCTGTATTAGGTATAGGATGAGCCTAAGGGAGATCATATCGTACATGGTACAAAATCCCTACAATAGTTGGCTTCTTATCTAGTTGTACTACCTAATCATTTCCATGTATAGAATCTGAGTGTATGGAATCATCTTTAATGTCTGGAACTGCTGGAAGCACAAGAGTATATTCATGTTGCATTGGAGGTGCATGCAAATTACTCTCCTTATGTGTAACTATAAAAGAGCAGTCATTGTCAGAAAACTTAGTGAATTTATACAATCTTGACTTGTGATCCACCTCACCAATTGCAATAATGAAATTGTCATGCATATCAAGTACAAAAACTGAATCTAATGTAAATTCAACCTTTTTACCTTTTTGAATGATCTGATAAACTGAGAGTAGATACATAGAAAGATTTTGAACATGTAAAACATTCTCAAAATTGTCATTATGGATTTCCACTCTTCCCTCTCCTGCTACTGCCACTCAATTATCATCCCCCGTGTGAATAGGGGGTCTTGAGCATGAAATCAAAGAAGTAAAACTTCCTTTTTCATTTCCATATGATGTGATGCTCCTGAATCTATAATCCATGAATCGGGTGAGGAATTGATTGCAACAAGATCATGATGATTACCTTTCTTAGGAGCAATATCTTCTTCTTTTTGCTTATTGACTCCTTCTAGAATGAAGTTTCCAAGGTTGTTCTATTGAAGTACATGTTCCATAAGATCAATTTTATTCTTCATGCATGTGGATTCTTCATGATTTGGTTTATTGCAGTAAGTTCATTGATTTCCCTTCTTCTTCTTCTTGGAATCTGAAGATTCTTTGCAATCTAAAGAATTGTAGAAGGGTTTGGAATATCCCTCCTTCCCATTCTATTTCTCCTTCCCATTCTATTTGGATGATCCTTTTCCATCATGCATGGTGAGAGAATGTGATTTGGGATCCTTGATTAGGACCATCTGAATGAGTTTTTTCTGCTCCTGTGTGAGAGAATCAATGAATTTATCCATGGTAGGCATCTTCCAATTTGTTCCCATGAGATATCATCCAAAATGGAAAGTGGAGACATAGACAACATATTATGGTCCTAGCTTAGCCAATTTGTTAGAATAAGTTGGTCTACTTGTATAGACTTATAAATACCACAATATGCCAAGATCAATATCAAATATTTAAACTTGGTAAAGAAATCTTGCAAATTATCAAAACTTTTAGGATCCAGGGTATTCAACTCTACCTCAAGCATATGACCTCCCATCTTATCTTGCTTTCCAAACCAATTTTCCAAGGTGGTCCAAATCATGTTTGAAGTCTTGCATGTTGCAACATGAAACCATATATCAGTTGAAATAAATTCAAGAAGAATTCACATGGCCTCGTCATTTTGGTTCTCCCATATGTTCTTCTCAATTGCTGATGTAGGTTCTATTTCTTTCCCCATCGTCAAATTGCACAGTCCTTTCCTTCTGAATTGGAATTCAGCCTTGGGATTCCAATCAAAATAATTGTATGGTGTGAGGATTACCAGAAAGTTTTATTGAGGAATAGGCATCGTATCCATCTCTCCCACTATTTCTAAGAACCCCTAAAATTTACTCTCAATCTGCAAGTGAAAAAATTGAGAAATCACTGCAAAAAAGGGCACATCAAATGGAAAATTTGTATCAGTTTCAGGATGTGATCTTATAGATTCATTTCTGATCAAATGGTAGGTAATTTTGCCAAATGGTTGAAAACCCACTTGCATAATGGGTCTATTTACTTCTTACTTGAGTCGTTTCCTCAAAAA
This sequence comes from Picea engelmannii, assembly GCA_009831015.1. Lineage (NCBI taxonomy): Eukaryota > Viridiplantae > Streptophyta > Pinopsida > Pinales > Pinaceae > Picea > Picea engelmannii. The sequence continues at coordinate 92,556 of ML806999.1, read as the reverse complement.
GTTAATATTTTTGGAGAAATCACTACAAAAAAGGGGCACTTTAAGAGGTGATCGCTCCTTTCCTTAAGCCACAAAGCGACCAGGTCCTAGAAGATGGTCGCACTTATCCTTTTTAGATATGGTCTCTCATACCCTTGAGACACAAAAAGAATAGGTCCTTGTGGTCACCCTATTCTAGCATATGGGTTGTGACCGGTCGCCCTCTGGTAATGTATGAGGTGAGACCGCTCCAGAATTGAAAAAAGCATAAGTCTAGTTGCGATTGGTTGCTCCTTTCGATAGGGAAAGGGTGTGAGCATGTCTTTTACAAGGATTTTTCTCGCAGAATATCTGATGTTCCTTATTATTTTGCTTGTCTGGATTTCTCCAAGTAGCGTAGCTCTGATACCATGTCAATTTTTCATTGAAACCTGCACAAGAGATCTAGCTAAAGAAAATACAAATGAATCTTATCAAGAAAGGATGAGAGATTCAGTATGGAAGAATGAGAAAATATTTTCTCACTACTCCAATGAGTTGACCAATGAATGAATGAGTGGAATCTACTCATATATATCAAAGAAAATTCCATAATTAAGAAAAGCAATCAAGTAGTTAGCTTTCTTTAGGAATGCATGCATGCATAATAGTGATGGACTAAATATAAAGTCTAAAATAGAACTAGTCAGTTAACTCCTACTAAACTAGTGTGCCAAAAATAGAAATTTCTCCAACAATGGAGGAGAAACAAAGCGGCATCTATTCCGCTAGAAATTGGATTGCCCTCTTTTTAAATCCTACGCTTTGACATACGTAACTTTTCCTTTTCTCCTTCTTCTTCTACTTTTTCGATATGTTTCTCTTTTCTCGAAGAATTTATTTCTCGAATCCATTGATTTCCCATGTTTAAAGAGAAAAGTTGTCTTCCAAGCACCTCACCACAAATTTTTCTTGGTATTACACAAAAAGGAACAACTAACAATTCCAATTCCAAATGGACAAATTTGTCCTCATATTACAAAACAAGACACAATTAATAATTCCAATTCCAATTGGACAAATTTGTCTTGGTATCACACAAGAAGACAACTAAAAATTCCAATTCCAATTAGATAAATTTGTCTTGGTATTACACAACTAAGAATTCCAATTGGAAAAAAAAATCCTGGTATTACACAATAAGACACAACTAACAATTCCAATTGGATAAATTTTTCTTCCAATTCCAAGAAGACACAAACAACAATTCCAATTGGACAAATTTTTCTTCCAATTCCAAGAAGACACAACTTACAACAAGACACAAACAAAAACTCCAATTCCACTTGGAAAAAATTGTCTTCCAATTCTTCCCACAATGGTCTTGCAATAGCACAAAATTGTCTATGAATTAAACAACAAGACTAAAATAAGAAAAACATGTCTGTGCGCGCTATTTTTGTGTGCAAATGTCGGGAGTTCTTTGTCGGGATTGAGATAGATGAGGTAGTGGAGTGCACTTGGCACAAAAAAAATCCCAGTAGGAATGCGTGTACGTTCCTAGAATTCCACAAAAAAATGCCCAGTAGGAACGCGCGTGCATGCTCTAGGAAAGTGCACATGTTTCTGCTGGGTATAGATAAGCTATAATTACAAGGCTTTCAAGTCACAAGAGAATGTGCACGTTATTAATGCAATGGATATAAAAAAAATTATAGACCAAACATCTTTATGAATAAAGATATATAGGGGTATGGGGACAAATAGGAACTAAGGGCTTAGGATTGAAAGTGTTTTGAAGCATAGAACAATGGTTAGAGAACCAAGATTTGGGTGAATTGGGTGCAAGGGTTATGGGGGCTTTAACAATAGGTATATGCATAGTGCACTCAGGGCTCAAGTGTGGATGGGATTAAGGGTTGAGTATAGGTTATTACTAGGATTAGATGGAGATAGGGGGGTTTAGGTGATGGTCTACGTCAAGATCTAGGTCATGGTCATTGTATAGGTCTAGTTCATGGTCTAAATCTAGCTATAGATCTATGTCATGGTCTAGGTCATGGTCTAGTTCTATGTCATGGTCTACACCATGGTCATCGTATAGTTCTAGGTCATGGTCTAGGTCTTTCCATGTCTAGGTATTTCTATGTCTAGGTCTAGGTCTAGGTCTTGAAATGTCTAGGTCAAGGCCATTTATTTCCTTGTGATGTAGGGAGGGGGGTGTAGAGAGAGGAAGAAAGAGAGTGTGAGAGAAAAATAAGGGAAGATAAAGAGAGTGTGTGAGAGTGAAGGAAAAAGAGACAAAGAGGGGAGGTAGAGAGAGAGAGAGTGAGAGGAAGGGGGGAGAGATAGGGAAGGGGGGTTAGATAGAAGAAAAGAGAGAAAGGTGGGGAGAGTGGGGGAGAGAAAGGGAGGGGGATACAAGGAGTGAGGGTTGGATGCAAGAGGTAAATAGAGAAGGGGGTAGTTATGTATTGTTTGAGAGTGTGAGAGGGTTTGAGAGGAATACCAAGAGGGGGTGATAGAGAGAGCAAACTAGGAGAGAGAAGGTATATGTAGGATAGAGAGAGGAGAGATAGTGGGAGGTGTTGGTACAATTATATGTATAATATATAGAAATCATTAATATATCAACCAGGATTCGTAATCAATAGATTTTTTACACCATATGTGCCAGAAACATGTACTTTAACTATGTCAGGGATGGTTCCACTAACTTCTAGGAGGGTTTATTTGATCTGGGGGGTCTCATTATCTTCCTCTGGAGCAGTCTTCTCTACATGGTTCCTGATGTTTCCTGTTATCGGGACTGAATCTTCTTGATCTCCCGCAAGGTCCAAACCTTCTTTGTCCTCCCTTGCTTCTCCACACTCTTCTTCTCGTCCACCCATTTGGGGACTCCTTCCTTTCTACGCTTCTCTCTAATGCAATCTTAGACTGGCCAGTATTTCCTGTCTTCTCACCTTCCTCAAATCTTCCCTCCTTCTTTCATTTGTTCTTCTTGATCCAATTTCTATCTGCAACACCTCATAATGCTTCGCTTCTTTCTTTACTATCCCGCACCACCACTTCTCAACAATGGAGGATCTACTTAAGGCTCGCTCATTTCTTGTGTCCGCTTCTTGATCTTCCCCCATATGTCAAAGAACCATTTCCCCTTCTCAGGTCATGATCATACCCCAAAATCACCCTACCCCAAGCGTAGGTGTTTAGGTTTCCATCTCAGTTGAGGGAATAGTTATCATCCCCTCCTCCATCAAGAACACTTTGATCCACAGGGGAATTTCCCTCAACATTCTGTCACGTGCACCTTTCTTGAAAATGTATTCCATACGTGAAAATTTTGGTGATTATTGGCTACAAATTTGACGATTTATCCCTCCAGGTCATGTGAAACTAGAAATTGATTTCTCTCATGATATGGTGATCCAGTTGTTGAAGTGTTGTGATCTTCTCTGTATCCCAAGTACAGGTCTTCTTGATGTGTTCTTGGAATTATGGAGCTTCTTGGAGCCTCTCTATCCAATGGAATAATTCTTCCAAAAATTTAACCCTGAATATCTCATACTGGTCGCTCGATCTTTCTGAGTAAAAGACATAATCTCTTGTATTCCTCTCACTTTTACCTCACAACTCTGCTTCCTTCCATATAAAGGCATCACAATTTCTCTCCCACCATTGTCGAATCTCAAATCTATATTTCTGTGGAAGTATTCTCCTCATAGGTTCCCTTTTAAGGCATAGGTCCCGGCAACGGAACCATTTTGTTGGCACAAAAGTGTTCATACTAAGGTCCTTCTTAGGTTACCAACAAAAGGTACCGAAGTAGTCTAGAGTGTTGGAATTTTCATCTTCTTGGGAGGGAATAAGTCTCACTTGAAGTGCAACTGACACATGAAAGAGAGGGAAGGGTAAGGAGAATACTTAGATAGACCTCTAAGGTATCAAAGCTCATTGTAATCTTGCACAGAATAGACTAAACCTGTAACAGTCATGAGGAATTCCTAACTGGGAAATAAAGAAATAGAGTTGTGTTTCCATTTATAAAGAAGAATTTAAGTACATCAAACATAAAGATAATAAAGAACAACATTCCATTCATGCATTAGGACTAAATACGCAAGAGGTAGATTCAAAATTTAGGCCTCTGATTATATTGACAATACCAAACTCTAATACATAGTCTGTTTGGTTCTCACCTAGATCTCCATATTCAACGATGCTATAGTATTGGCCCATTACATCAGTGATTATCGTCACAACATCAATATTAACAATAGTAATAGTAATATCTCTGGACTAACATACTAGAAAACAATGACATTACAGCCCTTTCATTAACCTTTCACTATTAACCTATTACAATCACATCGGTCTTCCATTTATAATCAGATTTTGTTGGTTAATAACTCGAGAGTTATTTATTTTCTTGATCTTGTTGCAACTTATTTCCTCAAAGTTGATGTTTCGATGTCCCTTTAACCGATTTATGTTTCTTTCTTTTGTCCTTTGTCTATATTATCAACAGCGTGCGCAAATTTCATTCTCCAAAATGAAGCTGCAATGTGTTGTGCGCAACTTCTATTCAACAAAATGAAGGGCCCAACAAGGCTCCTAGGAGTGCGGTCAGAGAGCGAATGCCTCCAAAGAATTTTTTGAACTATATGGCGCTTATGAGTAGCATCATTAATGTTAAGCCTTAAATTTTTTGAGGAAGCTGTAGATCAAAAATTATAGCGGAATGTCATAGTAGAGGAGTACATGTCTATTATGAGGACTGATGTTTGGGACATGGTGCCAAGACTAGAGGGGAAGTCAATTGTGAGTTCTAGGTGGCTCTACAAGATGAAGCATGTTGCAGATGCTAGCATCGAGAAGTTCAAAGTGAGGTTTGTGGCAAGAGGGTTCTCCCCAAAAGAGGGATCAAACTACAAGGATATGTTTGCTCCAACCGCCAGGTATGCTTCTATTCAAGTTGTTATTTCTATTACTTCATTTATGAGGTGGAGGATACACCAAATGGATGTGAAAATTGCTTTCCTCAAATCATTGAGAAACAATTATACATAGATAAACCTCAAGGATTTGAGGTACATGGGAGGGAGTCTCATGTGTGTAGGCTTAATAAATCCTTATACAAACTCAAACAAACACCTAGGGTGTGGTATTATGGTATCAACGGATACTTGCAGAGTATGGGGTTTACCAAGAGAGACAAATCTTAACTTATATTTCATACTTGTTGGGTCAAATCCACTCATGTTGGTTATGTATGTTGATTATTTATTTCTCACATGTGCAGAGGATCTTATTGCATGTTGCAAAGAAGATCTAGCTAGTGAGTTTGAGATGAAGGAAATTAGCTTAATGCATTATTTCTTGGGGTCAGAGGTATGGACGGTATCGAGAGAGATATTCCTTGGACAAGGGAAGTATGTAGTAGAGATATTGAGGAGATTCAGGATGGAAGACTATAAACCTATGGCTACACCTACGATTACCAATCTAAAGAAGGTGATCACTTCAAATTCAGAGTTGGTGGATCCTAGAATATACAAGCGGCTGATAGGGTCCTTGATGTATTTGGTCAACACCTGGCCAGATTTTTTTTTTACTGTGAACACCTTCAGTCAGTTCATGGTCGATATAAGGCATGTGCATTGGATTGTAGTGAAACATGTGCTTATGTACTTGACAGGTACAGTGGATTATGGATTGAGGTACTTTTGAGGAGGTGGAGTGAAGTTACAAGGATATAGAGACTCATATTGGACAGGGAGTGTAGTAGACAGAAAGAGCAGATTGGGATCAACAATGATTACTTAGTTCAGCAGGAAGCAGACTTCTATAGCACTCAGTTCAACAAAGGAAGAGTATATGGAAGCGAGTATGGCTAGTATGAAGCTAGTTGGCTTCTCAAATTTCTTACAGGTTTATTTGATAAGGAGTTGGAGCCTACCATGATATATTGTGATAATCATAGTTGTATCAAATTCTCAAAGAATCTAGTATTCCATGACAGGTTCTTTGAGATCAGATACCACTTCATTTCAGATAGGATCCAGAAGGGAGCCATTAAGCTTCAATATATTTCCACATATGAGTAGGTTGCAGATATTCTGACCAAACCCTTCATGAAAAGGAAGTTTGTGTTCTTCATAGATAGACTTGGAGTGGCACAAAATACTTTACTCGCTAAGAGGGAGTGTTGATGCTAATGGTAGCATCAGGCATGTATTTTCACACAAGTTTATGTGTCTAGACATGTGGAAATCGTCCAAAGCCTTATACTCTTGAATTTACTTTAATTAAAGGAATTATTAAAGTAAATTGCTTTTATTAATTAATTATGTAATTGGTTAATTGAGTTATTTAAGGAAAGTGCTAAAATTAATTAGCATGTTTCTAAATATCAAGTGAAGTGAGAAGTAATCTCATCATGCCATCACTTTGGAGATATAACTCACGATTATAAAAGAAAGTCTAGGGTGAAGGAGAAAGGCACTTGAGGAAATTTGATGGTTAGATCATGAAGGACTGTGATTCAAGATCTTGGATAGGTGGATAAGGACTTCCATCTAGAGATCGGGTCAAGGAGAAGAGAGAACATAGGCAACGTAGGTGGGTTTTAGTCAGAGGAAGCCACAGGAGAGTGTCGTGTCGTATGGAAGTTTGTCGTACAGTCTTTCCATACATGTATGTGGGTTTCAGTGAAGATATTCACGTACATACGTAGGTTTTCTAAAGAAAAGTCGTGTACACCTCAAAAAGTGTGTAGTTTTGGTTCATACAATAGGTCAAGCTTTTCTAGGTTTGTATGCAATTGTATTTCTCTCAATGGGTCACTATCCCTATTACAGGAGCCCTGATTTTAGCATAATAAAATCATTCTCAGCACTGGTTTTACCTCCAGGGTTTTTTCTAGAGGTATCTACAGAAAAATATTGGTGTTCATGTGTGCATGATTTGGTTTTATTATTTATGGTTATGTTGCATGTTTAGTTTATTACTCAGTTGTGCTTTAATTCAATAAGTGATTTATTTGGAATTAACTTCCAGGTGCTAGGTAGGAGAAATTTCAACAAGTACAATACAATTATTTCATTGGCATTTGATCCAGGTGGATCTAAGGAACGCTCCAAAAGGTCTAGGAGGATCCAGAATGCTCATAGAGGTCCCAGGGGATCCAAAAAAAACTCAAAATTTGACCATCTCAAAAAAAAATTAAAACAAATTCATTGCATAGATCTCGTTGTCACATTTCCAACAGTGCAAATGGCACATCAAACGGAGCACGTATGCAAAAGTTATGAATAGTCAAAGTTTGGTCAAACCAAGGAAAAAAAAGGATGCCACATGGCACCACCAGAGTGTGACATGTGGCATGTTGACGTGGCACATGTCCATACAATAGAGTAACATGGCACTGGTGATGTGGCAGTAGTTGATTTGGCATCTAGTGGACGAGTTACAGGTTGACGCATGGTCCAATGGTTCATCAACATGTGACATAGGTTAGCCAATGAGAGGTTGCCATGTGGCAGCCCCCATTGGCCTATAATGGCTTGTGTTATATAAAAGATATGGCGTCAATGGGGTTCAATACTATGACCTCTATATCCACCAAATGTATTAACATAGACTATGCTAGCAATACACCACACGTTGGTCCTTGTTATACAAGTGGAAAATTAAATATTTGAAATGATATAAGGTTTCAATCGAACCCTGACCCCATGTATAATAGCAGAGGGATTTAAACACTACACCATCCACTCCACATTTAGAGAAGATTCATCTAACTTTAGAATAAGCTGCCACGAAATTCGGGTTTGGTTACAAAACCCAACAAATTGTAATTAATGCATGCCATAATTTTGGGATTTTGTTAAGAGGGGTGGCTTATTTAATGGCACACACCCCAATGCATTGTACACATCATTTTACTGCAGAGTGGTCTTGAAATTCGTGCCATAGGGCACACGCATGTATAATCCCACACCATAAAACGTGTCGGGGGTCACCTTGACAAAATTTCGAGTATTTTATATCAAAATTGCACGATTTTTTGCCAAGAACTCAACGGTGCACAAGTACTTTCTACATTTGAGCAGCAGGTTTTTAGAGAATCTTGTAAGTTTTGTTTTGTAAACTCATTTTGTAATGTAATTTTGGAATTTTGAGATGATGAAGAACTGTTATGCTATTTAAAGGGACTTTGACAATGCAGTGAATCATGTCAATTACATACGTGTTTGAGTTCTTTTGTTTTATGTTGTATTATCTCATTTACAGTTCAAAATATTCATTAGTTTATGGGTTTATTGATAAGTAAGACATTCACTTGATATTTTGCTAATAGTCAAGCGATCCTCATTTATATTGTTGAATCTGGTCGAATGTTTAGTATCTGCATATGAACTAATTGGAATCTAAGGATTCTTTGGGATGAATTAATATCAGAGTTTGTTGATATTTAAGGATCATGTGGTATCAGAACTCATGTAGTATTTTCAGGTCAAGTTGGTATTAGAGAAAATTTTTACGTTTATTTGCAAGTGAATGCTTACGAGATCCAAATCCAAGTGAGGTGAATGAAATCTTGTAAGTTATAACCTTGAAATTGGTTCAAGGATCTTCATTCGAAGGAAATAAATGGAACATGAAGGAGTTATTTCTGAGATTGATAAGGAGTTTGGAAAATTGTTTATTGAGATGACAAATATGGTTAAGGAATTGTGGGAAGATCTAGAAAGAAGGAGAGCAACTCCTCATGAGAATGAAGGTGGTCCAGTTGAAACAATGGTAAAAACTGAAGCAGTTGGAGGGGGAGGAGTGTTGGAGATACTTCCCACACACCTAGGATTTATTTTTCCTAAGGTTTTCCCTATGTTTATTAGGCATTATTTAGTCTCCTGTATTTTAGGAAGGATATTGCTCTAGGAGAATATTCTCTTTAGTTCACACTTCAGTTTGATCATTTGAGTGGAATATAGATTCCACATTGGGATTATCACCATGCATCATTGGGATCCTCACTAGCTAATGCACATTGTCCTTGGGATCATCACCAGACTAGCGCATTACTCATGATTCCTTGATCTCCTCCTCACTTCGCTTAGTTTCAGTCAATTAACAGAAGACCGATAGACTAGTTAACTCAGTTAGGTGGCAGTTCACTCTCGTAATTGCCCAAGAGACTAGACTAGGTGGAAGTTTACTCCTATAACTTTTGGTGTGTGTCTAGATCACTCTATACCACCACTATGGTGCATTGGCTTCTCCTCCAGTGTGCATTGGTTGAGTTATGCAGAGTATATCATGTGTAAATTATCATTCATTCATTTGGTTAATGAGAATTCTTCCATTCTTTCTCTCTTGCTTCTCTTTTCTTCTATTTTCTCTGCAACTATGTATGTCAATTCCTAGCTAGATCTATTCTATGCAGGTTCAACACATTTACATGGTATCAAAGACGACGGGTTGCTATGGAAAAGACACACCAAATTATTTTTGCAGGTACCGAAGATTGAAGACAGCAGAAAAATGCAATTTCCAAAAGAATTCATTCTTACACCTTACAATTTCTTTGCATGGAAGGAGAAGATGATAATGCATCTTCAAAGTAGAGGATTGTACAGGTTAACCATGAACACAGAGATAGAACCAACATCAGCCATAGAAAAAAATCGAATGGATGAATCGTTCAGAACAATTTGCAGTCTCATTTCTCCTAAACTCCTCTTTCACATATCCTCCTAAAAAAAACCCAATGAAGCCTAGACCACCATGGAAGGGAATTTTGGAAAATAGGAAAAGATGAGGAGACACATTCTCGAGGTGGAATTGCTCACATTGGATCCAAAAATCTTCGGCAATCTCCAAGATTTCTTTACCAAATATAAGGATTTGTTATCGCAACTCAAGGCTTGCGGGGTTGATAAATCTAACGATGAGAAACAAATAGTTCTCACCATTCTCTCCAAACTTCATCCAAAATACTCAGTTTTTGTATCCACATTTCATTCAGTTAGATTCACCTCTGGAGTCACCTGGAAGATGCCCTCTCTTGAGGACTTTATCGAGTCTCTGACACAAGAGCAGAAAAAGCTCATCAACATGGGAAAAATAAAAGGACCAAAGGCACATGCACTTACTGTGCAAGATGGCAGTGGTCATGAATATCATAAATCTAAAGATAAAGACAAAAATAAAGCACATGCAAATCTGAAGAAGGAAGGGTACTCAAAACCCTTCAACGATGCCTCTGGATCCAAAGGTGGAAAGGGAAGAAAAGGGGAGAAATACACTTACTTCCATAAAATATTCCATCCAAAATCTATATGTATGCATAAATACATAGATATAATGACCCAAATACTTTAGGGAAAAAACCTTGGAGATCGCATCCCCAAGGGTGCTAAGAAGAAGAAGCCAGAAGATCAGAATCCCAAGAAAGTCAATTCTAGCCATGCTTTGATTTCCATCAACTCCTCTCTCGATGCTTGGATCGTAGATTCAGGAGAATCACACCACATGGCTGCCACAAAATAATTATATTATTCATTGGATGCATGAAAAGGTCCTCCTATTCTGATGGGGGACAACTCTCCAGTTGAGGTCACCGACAAAGGAATAACTCACAAACGGAAGCTTCGAGGATGTGCTACATTTTCCCAAACATTTCGTCAATCTTCTCTCCATGTATCAGATGACAAACTCTGGCACCAGAAAGAGAGTCATATTCACACCTAATGAAGTGGATATCTATGACATGCAAACCAATTTCAGGGTTTCTACCAGTGAGGTAAATCATCAACCTAGACTCTACACATTTTCTGAATTTATTGAACCAGATTCTACATTATTTCTTACCCATGCTGATGAAAGCAATAGGATATGGCACGAAAGGTTCGGGAATTTAAATTTCAGATATATGAAACAACTTAGCAAGAAGGGAATGATTGATGGTCTACTCGACATCCACTTCTCCAAAGGAATTTGTGAGGGATGTGTTCTTTGAAAACACCCTTGAGAGAAATTTGACAAAGGAAAGACTCAGAAGGCTTCCTCTCCTTTATATCTGATCCATAGTGACCTCATGGTCCCTTTTCCACATCCATCAATCATTAAATCAAGGTGTGTGCTCATTTTTGTTGATTATTTCTCACGCTTCACATGGATTTTCTTTCTCAGGCAAAAATCAGAGGTCTTTCAACACCTCAAATATTTCAAAGCCCTTGTTGAGACACAGACATGAAAGAAAATTAAAGTTTTTTTAAAACATAACGGGGGAGAGTATGTCAACCATGAGATACAGAATCATTGTCATGAGGAATGGATTCAGTTGCAGCACACGGTTCCCTATACTCCACAGAAAAACGAAGTTGTTGAGCGGAAAAATAATCTCTAAAAGAGATGTCATCTTGCATGCTACATGCAAAGTCACTTCCACGGAGATTATGGGCTGAAGCACTTAATTGTGCAACCTACATCCAAAAAATATCTCACCATAGATCTGTCAAGGACAAGACCCCCTATGAGGCTTGGCGCAGCCTCAAACTGGAAGTGACCCACTTTCATATTTTCGATTCACGTGCATGGGCCAGGATTCCCTCTGAGAAGAGGAAGGCACTTGATCCATAGAGAACAGAGTGTATCTTTGTTGGATACCATGACAGTGTGAAGGGATATAGACTCATTGATCTTTCCTCAGACTGGCTCATCATTGAGTGTAGTGTCCAATTCGAGGAAAGTGTCTCGCATGTACCTCAGCAGTCGCATGTACACATTTTGATTCTTGCACCTATCAGACATGATGAGCATGCACATGTCGACTCTTCTTCAAATGAGAGTTCTGATTCAGAGGACTCGGATGATCCAAATACATAGACAGTGTAGTCATATGCAGATTCAGTGCATGTAGATGCAAGTGCAAAGCCAAAGAAGAGGCCCAAGTGGGCCAAGACCACTCTTCAGGATGCAAGGAATCTTGTTGGGGATCCAGTTGATACTAGGAGGACTCGATCTAATTTCGTGGAGCCTTTTCTTGCACTGAATTCCACTGAACCAATGCATCCCAGGCATATTTTCTTGGTTCATTCTTCAGATCCACAGTCTTATGGAGAGGTTGTTGGAAATACCTTTTGGGAATCCGCCATGCAGGAGGAATACAACTCCTTCCTCAAGAACCAGACTTGGGATCTTGTTCCCTTTCCTTTAGGAAGGAAAATTTTCAGGTGCAAATGGGTCTACAGGACCAAGAGTGCAATGGATGGACAAATTAGCATATACAAAGCTAGTCTAGTTTTCAAAGGCTTTCAGCAGGTGCATGGCATTGACTATGATGAGACCTTTTCTCCAGTAGTGAAGATGGATTCCATACATTTGGCAATTTCTATTGTAGCAGCCAGAGGATGGGAAGTCCATTAGATGGACGTGAAGTATACATTTCTTCACAAAGATATCTCTGAGCAGATCTATATGGAGCATCCTGAGGGATTTATGTAGGATTCATCTTTGGTCTATCGACTGAAGAAGTCTCTTTATGGCCTCAAGCAGGCTCCAAGGGCATGGTATGCCAAAATGGATTCCTACCTGTTGTCACATAAATTTTTACATTGTAAATCAGACCTGAATGTTTACATGCTCAAGATGGTTGATTCACTTCTACTCCTGGTTCTATATGTTGATGATTTTTTGATCACCAATTGATCGACTTCAGTGATTGTTGCAGTCAAGAGGATTCTACATTGTAGGTTCCTGATGACGGACATGGGTCTACTACATTTCTTCCTTGGACTCGAGAATAGTCAAGATGCATCAGGAATCAAATTGTCTCAGGAAAAGTATGCACGAGATCTCCTTGAGAGATTTCACATGACAGACTGCAAGTTTGCCCCGACTCCTTTCCTATAAGGAATAAAAATTGAGGATGGTGGGGACACTCCACTGGTTGAAATCACACTATATAGATAGATAATGGGGATCTCTTTGTATCTCACACACTCCATACCATACATCCCTTATGCAGTGGGAGCATTCTCCAAGTTCATGCAGGACCTGCATGAGCTACATTGGAAGCATGCAAAGTGTATCCTTCGATACGTACAGAGCACCATCACCTTTGGGTTTCACTATTCAGCAGAATCTACATTAGACCTAATCGGGTTTACTGATTCTGGGTTGGCGATAGAATTGATCTCAATTCCACATATGGTTACTCACTCAGTCTTGGTTCTGAGCCTATATGTTGTTCGAGCAAGAAACAGGTTGCTATTTCTCTATATTCAGTCGAGGTAGAGTAAATAGGGGTAGTTAACATAACCATTCAGGCTATGTGGATACAATATTTTCTCACTGAATTGGGAATTCAGTTTCATCAACTGATCGTCATCTGGTGTGACAACCATATCACTCTGAAGTTCTGCAAAGATCCAGTTCAGAGGCAGTGGACGAAGCACATAAAGATCCACATGCACTACATCCGGGACTTAGTACATGAGGGGATCATTGACCTGCAACTCTATCCTTTAGCAGAACAGATTTCATAAATCTTCACCAAGACCTTCACTGAGCAGAATTTACATTCTCTGTGCATTCGTCTTGGAGTGAAGGACACAGTTTCCTAGCAACTGTCAGCTCTTCTTTTTACATACACTGTACTTTGAGGGGAGATTTTTCCCATGAGATTTTTCCTCTTTCCTCATTTATTTCAGTGTATCTTTTGTATTTGGGTATCTAACATGGCCTCATTATCAGGACCCATTCTTTATTTTCAGCATAGTGATGTTCAGGGGCGGGGTGTTGGAGATACTTCACACACACCTAGGATTTATTTTTCCTAAGGTTTTCCCTATGTTTATTAGTCATTATTCAGTCTTGTATTTTTTAGGAAGAATATTCCTCTAGGAGAATATTCTCTTCAGTTCACACTTCAATTTGATCAGTTGAGTGGAGTCTAGATGCCACATTGGGAATGTCACCATGCAGCATTGGGATCATTGCCAGCTAATGTGCATTGACCTTGGGATCATCACCAAAATAGTGCATTATTCATGATTCCTTGATCTCCTCCTCACTTCACTCTGTTTCAGTCAGTTAACTGAAGACTGATAGACTAGTTAACTCAGCTACATGGAATTTCACTCCTGTAACTACTCGAGAGACTAGACTAGGTGGCATTTTAATCCTGTAACTATTGGTGTGTGTCCAGATCACTCTAGAACTCCACTATGGTGCATTGGCTTATCCTTCATTGTGCATTGGTTGAGTTATACAGAGTATATCATGTGTAAATTATCATTCATTCATTTGGTTAATGATAATTCTTCCATTCTTTCTCTCCTGCTTCTCTTTTCTTCTATTTTCTCTGCAACTATGTATGTCAATTCCCAGCTAGATCTATTCTTTGCAGGTTCAACACATTTACAAGGAGGTGAGGAACCTCCAGAACCTCCTTCATCCCCATCATCATCATCATCTGAGGGAAGTGAACATTCTTCTCATAAGAGGAAAAAGCATTCTAAGAAGTGTTAGCGATCTCATTATCTACCTTTATTAAAGCTAGGTGTTAAGTTTGACTTGCCTACTTATGATGGAGAGTTGAATGTAGAGAAGTGGGATAATTGGGTCAAGCATATTGAAGTGTATTGTAGGGTACAGAAAATCATATAGGACACTTCAAAGATACAGTTGGCTACTCTTTTCTTGAGCGGAACAACATTGATATGGTGGGAGAGTAGGACACGGGCTAATCTTATTCAACATGGTAAAATCATTTCTTCCTAGACTGAATTTACTGTTGCATTAAGAAGTAATTTTATCCATTACTTATATGAAAACATCAATGATTGCTTCGAAAAATTTGAAACAATAAAAAGGGAAAAATGTTCAAGCTTATACACAGGAACTTAAGAGGAAGGCATTGTCTTTGGGAATTCCATTACATACTCCTGAAACTCTTCTAAAGTATATTGGTGGTATGCACTCATATCTTCGCCATACTATATTGATGTTTGATCCTACTAATACCGATGAAGTATAAATACAAGATGTTGGTAAATATGTAACAGACAACGAATGGCATGAAAAATGTACAGAGGATTGTTAGCATATTTACAGGCAGTGTATACTTGTCATTGATGGCAAGTACAGTTGTGGTTGTGGTGATGGCTTGAGTACAACAGCAATGAATAGCAGCGCAACAATAATCGAGAGGAGAAGAGTCAGTAACCATTGGATTCCATTCAAATTTCCCGAAAGAACGAGGGTCGTCAGATCTAAATGAAGACAAGACGAGCGCACTGAAGAGGAGGACAGAGTTCAGTCGTTAGTTCCAAGCGCAAGGCCCGACCATCGTCGGATCCAGGATAACCTGCACGCTCTTTAAAGTACAAGGAGAAGTGGGCATAATCAAAATATGCAAAATCGAGATGAAATCTGAGCCGTCAGATCAAGCTTTGATCTGGACCATTAATTCCAGTCAGTATCGGGGATCGGGACTTTGAAATGTCAAAATCACTTGACATCAAGAACCCCGATTTCGCGATATGCGATATTGCGATTCAATCATAGCCGTTAAAGTTAGAAGTGATCTGGACCGTTGATTCTCTGCATGGAGTATCGGGGATCGGGATTTTGAAGTGACAAAATCATTTGACAACAAGAACCCCGAAATCGCGATATGCGATTTTTTGATTTAATCGCAGCCACTGAATAGAGATCAGATCTGGACCGTTGATTTAACTTCTTATCGGAGTTTCAGGGATCGCGAACTCAAGGGGTAAAGAACTCATTGCATCAAGAATGTCGATTTCGTGATATGTGAAATCGCAATTGAATCTGGACTGTCAGATCAAGAAATGATCTGGACCGTTGATCTGACATCTCATGGAGTTTCGGGGATCGGGATTTGTAAGTGACAAAAACAATGAACGTCAAGAATGCCAATTTCGCGATGAGTGAATTCTCGACTTAATCTGAATCGTCAGATCTGATTATGATCTGGATCATTGATCTGACCGCTCTACGGAATTTTGTGAATCGGGATTTGTAAGTGAAAAGAACATTGAACATAAGGAATGTCGAAACCCGATTTAAAAAGGCAAGAATAATAAAT
>ML806999.1:35530-46517 GCA_009831015.1 Picea engelmannii | reverse complement strand
TACATCTTTCGAAAATCTGGGTCAAGTGTTGGATGTGATCTTCTTTGTTCTTTGAATACACAGTCACAATGTCCAATTAAAATACTACACACTTGTTGATTATTCCCCAAAATGCTACATCCATGGCCCTCTGGAAGGTCACTCCTACATTGATTAACCCAAAGGGCATGCGTTTATAAGAAAAAGTTCCCCACTTGGTTTGGAAGGTAGTTTTTAAACGGTTTTCTTTTGAAACTAGAACCTAGTTGTAACCTGAGAAATCGTCCAGCAATGAGAAAATATCAAATCTAGACATGGTCCGCAAGATTTTCTCCATCGATGGGACTGGGTAGTTGTCCTTTTCTGAGGCTCTGTTGAGGTTTCTAAAATCTATGCATAGGCGGATCTCCCCAGACTTTTTCCTTATCGAAACCAAATTTGCTACCCACGCAGAGTGTCTAACTTGGAAGATAATTTTGGCATCTAACAGTTTCTTTAACTCCTGACACATGAGGGACTCCAGGGATGGCTGGTATTTCCTGAGCTTATGTTGGAAGGGTTTTACTTCAGGCTTTAAAGGGATAGTGTGTTGGATGATATGGGTATCATAAGTTTTCAGATCTCGGTAGGACCACGCAAAGATATCTTGACATTGTCTGAAAAGTTTGAGATAGGATTTCCTTTCCTCTTTAGATATTGTCTTGCTGAGGTTTACATTTTTAGGGTTTTCCAGGTTTCTGAGATTTATAGTTTCATGCATTGGACAAGAACTACCGGTTTTTGCATTTTTTGACCCCTTAAATCTTTCCTTTAGGTCAAAAAGGTTTTCTAAATTGGTTGTTCCCTTCAGAATTATGTGAGACTTTGATCTGTCAATTAGTTGATCTATCCGAGGATCAGCCTCTATTAATTTTTCATGGAATACTTCATCGCCAATAGCCAAATATTTGAAATTATCTTGGTTAGTCAAAAAAATTATGATATGTTCATCTCCTTCAAAGACCTTCCAATTAGAAATGTTGTTGGGCACTGATGGTTTGTAGAGTAGCTCCATAGTGAACTGGGAGGCTTCACAATATTCTAGAGGGAACAGCCTTGAGGCAGCGATGGCCAGGGAATCAGCAAGAATATTCTTTGCTCTAGGAATCGATGTAACGTTGAAAGATTCAAAATGCTCTATTATCATGTGCACCTCATGTTGATAGTTCTTTAGGTGCAGAGAATATCAATGTATAGTATTCCTTACTTGTATGACAACGATTTAGGAGTCTCCGAAAACCTTTAATTCTTGGACGTTAAGGTCTATGGATTTATTTAACCCTTGTACTAGAGCTTCATACTTGGCAGTGTTATTGGTGCATTCGAATTCTAGTCTACAGGACAGGAAATTCCATTTTCCCTTCGGATCAACGAGGATACACCATACCCTTGACCCTTCTTGTGATTTAGATCCATCAAAATATAGGGTCCAAATTTGTGGGTAAAATGTATCAACTCCATCTTTCATGTTACTTTCCTCTTTTCTTTCTATTTGTTCTATGAATTCTAACAAAGGTTCCTAGCAGAAGAGGGTTTGTTCCGCTGTCGTCGGTAATTCTTCATGAAAAATCATTTCGGAATTTTGAGTAAGAGGGACATCATATGTGAGAGGGGAAAAGTTCCAAAAGTAGGAATCATAGGAATAATTTCCTAGCACAGGTAACTCTGTCGATGAGGGTTCATTTAGGGTTTCTAGGTCAGTGACAGTATGTTTCATATATCTTTCCCTATCAATTCTGGTCATATTTTTGTGTCCTTTTAATGGTAGACAAAGGTGCGCCCAGTCTGTACTAAAGTATCTGTTTAAATTCTCAGACCAATCTCGGCTTAATAATAACCCATAAGCTTCTGGGATATATACTACAAAGATGTCAATCACTTGCACAAACTTGGGATGTGTTGCTATTCTAATCATTACATCTTTGAGTTCTCCCATGACTTTCACCTGGGTTCTGTCTAGTTTTATTACATGTTTGTCACTTTTGAGAGGGACTGCGTTCAATTTTTTGCAAATAGATAGTGGCATAACATTAGAATATGCTCTTGAATCGACCAAATAGTTATGGAGAATTCTGTTGAAGCCTTCAAATGTTAAAAGGAACAGTGAGACAAAAGGTTTTCCCTTCTTATCTTCAGAGCAGGCATTCACAGTTGGTTTATTCCCTAGATCTATGGGAGTTGGATTTTGTCCCTGATCAGTGCTTGTCATAGGATTTTCTACTGATTTCAAAGCTTGTAACAGGAAGTCATTTTGCTGAGGGATCCTACATATGTCCATAACTAATATATCGGCCTTCAACTTCTTCAATCTTCAACTATGTTGTAATCCATCTTGGGTGATTCCCGTGTATGGATGTTTATAGGGTTTCTTCAGGGGGAAAAAGGTACTTTCGGGTGATCGGGAGCTAGATTTCCTCCCAGATTTGGGGTCGTAGTAAGGTTGTTTGAGACAGGTTGAAACCTACTTCTTGTTTTCACACCCAAGACTTATGTGTGTGGTTCTTGAACCTCAAACGGGTCATCGGAAGGCATATCTAGGTCAGGATCCCATATCAACATGGTTGTTTCTTTTGGTGGATCAGCCTCTTCCTGATCAGAGATATTTATAGTTGACCCTCTTGGTTTTTTAGTTAGGGAGACCTCATATAGAAACCAATTGGCCATCAAATTCATGGCATGCACCCATTGAGTGAAGTCTCTTTTAGAGCGGTTCTCTTGGTGATAAGTGCAGAAAGAGTCAGATGCTAAACTTCCCATATCGATGTTTAATTTGGTTGGGGGAGGTTCATATGCTTTGAACGGTGGATTCCTTTTAAAGAAAGGCTTATAGGGACTTTGGCCTTGGTTTCCCTCCCCTTCACTTCTCTTCATGTCTATGATTTCATTTGATAGATTTTTGACCATGCATTGTAGGTCCTCTATGTCTCCACTTCCCTTTTCAGGAGCTTGTTCTGATTGTTTCCCTAGGGGTCTAGTAAGTAATATTCCTCTTCAGGGAGGAGGTTGAACTTATTTCTTAACTAAGGAAACTTGACTTTCTTTGCATCCTTTCATTTGGAACTCTATCATTTTGGCTTCTTCAAAATTCTCGGCCAGAGTTCATTTGGTTGTCCTCTTCACAAACATGGAAATAGAAGCTGGAACAGCATTATCATATACTTCGATTTGCAATTCCTGAATAGGTTTAGCCTCGGGATGGAATTTGTTTAAGATGGTGGTAAATCTTTGATAAATTATTTGACCCTTTCCTTCGAACTCATGGAGGCGGCGAACAATTCCGCCATCAAAGCTTCTGTAGTGGTTTCTTCGGAAAAATTATCTAAAAAATCCTTCTGAAACTTCGTCCAACTAGTTATGGACCCTACCGGTAAGTTAAAATACCACATGGAAGCCGAATTCTTGAACATGTAGGGGAATAGCATGCATACTACATCTTCATGCTGGACATTCATAAGTATGATAGCTAGTATGAATTTCTTGATATGGTCTTCAGGTAATCTTGACGTTTCGGGGTCAAATTTAGGAAGTAACTTTTCTGGGTGTCGGGGCAGATTGTGTGCTTGTCCAGGGATGGCCAAATCATCTCTTGCCAACCAAGGTTGAGTATTTTGAGGTGGTTTTTCCCCTTCTTCATCATAGTCATGGTTATCTTCCATGTCTTCATATCCCAAGTTAAATCCTTCTTCTTCCAAAAACTCATCGGGCTCGTAGAAGTTACCGGCCCATGTTTCGGGGATTAGATTAAGAGGATGTTCGATTTTGATGAGGGTGAAATATATTAGGTCTTCTACTATGTGCACAAAAACCTGGACGGGGGTGTCGACCACTTGTCTTCTTACTTGTTTTCTTTGAGGAAGTATCTGAGCTAAGGATAACGCACAGATCTGTCGAGCGTATGCTCTTGTGATTTTTCTGAATTGATTCAATTCCTTGTGAGGGAGAGCGTAAGGTATGTCCGGGTACAGGATTTATTCCTCGTGTTGGGGTGAGTTACTCGTTTCATGAGTACTCAACGTGTGTGGGTTGTCTTGGGATTGACTAGCCATGCATGTGGGTTCTTTCGAATCTACAGGTTGTCTGAAATATTATGTGAAATATGTATTCAGCTATTCATTCACATCGCCCTCCTTCTAGCACCAATTCTGTTGATGGGTCCTAAATCCGTTTAACTCAACAGTAGGAACTAAACCTTCCACCAAGGCCCAATTAGACTCTGCAGTGTTTAATGGTGGAATGGTTCTCCAGATCTTGTGATCCGGCCAAAATAATTGATGGGCATTACGTTTTCTTGTAAAGGCTTTCTCCTTGGGTTCGAACGTTCTCTTTTTGTATTTTCTCTTAGGCATGACTGAGACAAGATAGGGCCAGTATAAACCAACTAGGAAACAAAATGGGAGCAAAATTTAACTACTGGAGAAGAGGTTGAGCTTGTGATAACCCTTACACTCTAACATGTAGACAATGCTCGTCTATCAAAGGCCTAGTACTAATACTTTAACCATGCGGGTATTCCAATTACTAGTTGAGATACGAATTATCAAAAGAAAACATACATGTGATCAATAATGGCAAGTAAAATAATTCACTAAACTCTAATCATCAATCACATAATAACACAATGATTCATTTTCATCATTAAACAAAGAACTGTAAAACATTGCATCAAATAACTTATCAATAGATTTAATAGCTCTTACTCGTTACTGAATCCATTCATGAGATGAAATAGGAAATAATTCTTCTCCACATCCAATCATACACACATTTGATGAAAACACAACTTGTCTCTGGTCCAAAAACGACTTCCCAATTAAATGGAAGCTCTTAAATAGTTCTTAACAAAACCAAAAATGAGAGTTTTTTGCAACAACCATCGACCTTTAACTAATCGGTCTATGCTCCTATTTATAACATAAAAATAACTAAAAATAACAACTACAATGTAGATAAGTAAAACAAAATTCACCACGTGGTGTTCTCTCCTTTCAGTTTGTCTAAGAGTCATCTCAAGATATCACTTAAGAGGGTGACTCTTCTCATACTCTAACCACTTGATGAACAGCTCCTCGCGGGTGTTGGCGTATGGGAATCTATGTTTTTCCATCAGGGTCGCGTAAATCTCTTTTATTTCTACCGCATGTGCCCAATACTTGACTAGATTGGCACTTAAATGTTGCAGCATAGCCCAAGCTTTGATCGGGTGTTCCATAAACTGTTGCACCTGACCTGGCACCATGTCTTCCACCTTTGGTATTTCTTCGGCCCATGCTAAGTCTTGCTTGATTTTCAATTTGACTATGTCACACAAGTCGACAAATTCATCAGGCATGCCAAAATCGGGGAGTTTGATGTCTTTCATCACCCGATTGATCTTGATCTAGTTTTTCTTGCACCTTGCCCATTTCTCTTGGATTTATCGGTGAGGTTCCCAAGCCATTTTTTCCCAATACTCGACCAATTTCCTTATGCGATCAAGATTGCTTTCTTTCAACACTCGAATGATGTGTTCTTCTGTATCTCGGCCATGTTGGACTGCATCAATGTAGTTGACTCTCTCCATGGCTTGTTGTGCTTTCTCATACCATCGCTCCATATCTTTGCATGTCGCAAGTGACATGAGGGTGTCTTCCTGGAGTTCGGCTATCCTTGCAGTAAATAGGTATCGTTCATTTGTAAACTTGTTGTAGGATTCCTTGAATTCTCTCCTTAGGTACACCGCGGCTTCCGTGGTGTCCTGATAGTATTTCACCAAGTGGCGCAAATGTTCTAATTCCTTTAAAGCAACAGCTAGCTCCTCTTTGTCCCTTTTAGCTCTGTCCAGGGTGGAATCCATGATCGCCATCCCTGCGCCAATGAGTTCGGACGTCTTAGCATGCTCTGTGTTGATCAGATGTTCCTTTGTAGTGATGAGGATGGAACAATCTAACGTGATCCTCCTCTTCTTGGTGGTTCTTTAGACGATATCCTTCCTTTTTAGATCATAATATATAGCATGTACGTCGGCTACTTCATCCACAGGTTCGGGAATCTATTTATCCCCCCATGTGAGTGTATTCCCTAAAATCCCAACGGTATATACTTATTCAGGGCTAGGTTCTCTAACTTCCTCCTTGTGTTCTGAAGGCTCGAATTTTTTCTGTAGCTCATCGGGGGTATGAGTACTGATTGAAATTGAGGAATCGGAGGTATGCTTGGTACTTTCTTGATCATCGATCGTTGAGACATTGACTGCCTGCTACGAAATTTCTTTACTTTGTTTTCCCAAGCCTGGCTCATCCTTTGAGTTGTCCACTTGAGTTTCTAGTGAATTGGGAAGTTGAGTGTCTGAGGCACTTTCGACTTATTTTTCTCTCTGTGTAAGTCCCTGAATTTGAGAATCAGGAACCGAGGAAGATGTCTTCTCTGGCTCTTTTTCCTCTTCGATGCACACGAGAGTCACAAGGGATACCTTCAAGCTCTCATCATCATCATATATTTTTATCAGCTCACTTAAGGGGTTTGACGCACTACTCTTCCCCGATGCTCCGACAGTCTCTGGCTGAGCCAAAAAACCTGTCGGTGATCCGGTCAGTGGCATTGTGAATTCAGAGTCATCTAACCCATTAATTTCATCAAGCTCTATGAATTCAGGGTCACTTGGTCCCGTCTAGGTTTCATCCAGGTTGTCGACAGGGAGCCTTGCCACATTTATGATGTCCGTCTCATCTTGCAGTTGATCAATTATCCACTGCACATGTTCTAACATAAGTAACCCCCTCTCCCGTGCATCATGAGCCTCGAGGGAACTTCTATCTTGCACTGGGGTTACCCAGGGAATCTCTTCTATTTTGGCCACTACCTAGGGGCCTTCTGCTACTTCGGCCACTATCATTTCTGCCCTGGCCCTGAGGGCCCCTTGAGCCTATTGTTATAGGATCGCCATTTGTTCATCTAGGCTCATGGATTTGAACCTAGTCATCTTAGGGTCGGCCATCCTTGCCACAACTTCATCACAATCCTGAGCATTTTTCATGAAGACCTCATCTTCAAACTTGTCATGGGCATATGGCCAGCAGGACGACGCTTGCGATGCGTGCTTCAAGACTATACCCTTTGGGTCATTCTTGCAGAACCGGATAGTCTGGAATCGAAACTCCAATTTTCTTAGTCCTTCCTGCTTAGCTTGAGTGGAATCTTTTACTAGGTAGAAACCTATATGGAATCCATAAGGTATAAATGCTCGCTTCTTATCTTTCACTAGGGTATCATTGTAACCTTGCAAGATGGTCTGGTAGAAAATTTCCCCCACAACAAGTCAGTCAAGGACATGTGCTGGTAGGAGATGACGTGCCCCATTGGCCCTGAATACCCTAATGTAGGTATCACGTTCATCCAAATACCAGTGGTTGACCTTTGCTATCACCTTTTTTGCTGTAGCCGATAACCTTGGACACTCTTTCTTGAAAAGAATAAAATGAATGCACGCAATGAATTCATCGCAGATGAGGGAGTAGGATTTTTTGTACCTGTTCTCAAATAAAATTTTCAAGTAAACGTGGACCGGGATTTCTGAGATGTGTCAGCTCAAGTTCATGTCGGAAAATACATTTTTGGCGCACATGACGTCCAGTAAATACGAAGCCATGTAAAAGGATGGAGTCTCTCCTTCTTTCGGTGTCTGAGCCTATTATATGCAGATGCTTAGCTGCTTTGAAAAGATGGCTCCCTAGTTGAAATATCTCTTGTAAATGGCCATTGTGTAATTTAGAGGCATCCATGCCTCTAAAAACCTCAAACAGTCTTTCTCCCCATACAACCAGTAGATGAGAGCCATTAGATAGATATACAGCTCCCTTAAGTTGGTCGTCTGGTACCAGCCAGAGGTCTGATTAGTGTATTTTTTATCTTATCTCCACCATGAATCCATCACCTGACCGGTGTCATGGAGCTCATATAAGTTTATGACAAAATCGATGTTCATTCGCTCCTTCGGGTCTCTAAGATTGAAATAACTCTGCACCTCTACCGGAAGGAAAACCCTGACACACTCACCATTGTTGTTGTTGATCAGGCACTTATGTGTGTCTGTGTGGTCAATGAGCCATTGCAACATTTATATACAGGGAAACATCAAGGTTCTACTTGTTACCAAGTGAGGTACGATCGTTGGATATTTGGAAAAACTTAATCGTCGAGCTTTCTCATGTCGGGGTTGTTGTGTGGGATATATTCCGAGAATTCTTCCCGGTTGATTTTATTGAAGAGTTATCCCCAGTGTGGGAGTACCGCCTTACCCTCTGTGTTTTCCTCTGTGTCTCCAAAGGCTGGAGGTTGAGTGAAATCCTTCTTGGTAGATATCCTGATGACTGATTTCGGCCTCGGGGAAAACTCTAATTGTTTTGCAGCCACTGGGGAAGAGCCTTCTCCCACTTCTAGTTCCTTTAGCTTCGGCGCTCTTGGCGATCACCTAGTGTTTGGATTTCTTGGAGGCATTATTCCTGCAATTGAATTCAATCCTTTAGGGCCTGCGTATAGATAAATTCTAGATAAAAATATATATATGAAGTGAAAACACAAAAATACACAGACTGGTACATACCTGTAATGCTTGTTAAACCTAGTTATTTGATACTCACGAGATCTCGGAAGCTTGTGAATTGCTCATCTCAGTTCTATGGATTCTCTAAATGCCTTTGCACGCATAATGGTTTCATTTACAATGGCTAAATATAATTTAAACGGGAGAGAACTTATCATTTCGTATAAACCAATTAATTCGGGTGATGAGTGAAATTCAAACAAATCTATTGTCGAATCTCTGCAAATTTAATTCATCGTGGGTTGACGGTAGAGGGTGATGTGTTCTATCAGTAATTTCAAACGGCTTTTTGATTCGCACACAAAGTAGAAACTAATGTGAGATTTGGAATTAATTAACCTTTTAAAAGCTCAGAATCTAATCGTATCTAGCGCTAAAATGTCCCATCGTGTCGTTTTCTCAGTGGGTGGATCGGGGATCGGCGATGTGCTATGGATTTTTTTGTTGATATCTTTATGTGAAAACGTCTAAAGCTGATCGATTTCATCGTACGGTGTTGACATGGAAAAACACGCGATATATCAGGGGTCAACAATTGAGGATAAACTTATCGCGTGTTTTCTTTGGATTAGCTTCTTCTAAAACTCTCGATGCTGAAATGCTTCAGGAATCGGTGACCGGGGAAAACTTTTTAGCATGGTCGAAAATTTTGTCTCGATTCAATTTTCTCCGATTTCGACAAGTGCATTGATTATCAGCTATCGGCGATATCATTTCTTTCTTTTTAAACATTTACTCCCTTCACCTTTTACCGATGCCTAAGGGGATCGGTTATCGGTGATCTCCATATGTGATACTTTTCGTGAAACAAAACTTCCCTTTTGTCGATACCGATGAAGATTGGCGCTCAGGGATTGAGGCTTTCCGAGTGTCTCTTTTTCACCTATTGATTCCTTCCGATGTTGAATATTAAGCGCGTAGGGTGAAGTGTTTTGGCTTCCAATTACTTACTTAAGTGTTAAGCCTTTTTAATTTATGATATTTAAGAGAGTCAAGCAAAGACAAAATAGATTCTCAAAAGAAAAATCGAATTCGACAGTGCAAAAATCAAGTGGTACCCAAAAAGGTAGAAATATGACATAGGATTTTTAGGGTGTGTTTAGTGCTCAACACTACCCATAAGGAGAGTAGGACCAAGGTGCACGGTAGGTCTACAACTTCATGTAACTCTGAGATACATTGAGGTTATGGCCGACATGGAAAGTCAAGAGTTCTGAGAAATGTCCGACACATGCTTATAGACTTCCTTTGAACAAGAGAATGAGACATATGGAGGACTTTGGTAGCATAGACTCAATGATGAAACTTTGTGATGCAGGAGGCATCAATCAAACTCTCCATAGGGACTGGAAGAGTAACCATTTGGAGGAGTAAACTCTAAGTAACGAGCTCAGCTTCCTAAGTTCATGCTAAACCCAAACTTTGGATGACAAGTGGACTCAAAAGTTTGTGCTCTATTCAAAGGTGACACGACTGCTGCCAACATAAGATAATATTCATTTTTCGCTCGTCTTTTTTTGTTTTTTCATAGAAAAATGAATGTTATGATACAGAGGAGGAAACGGGTGTCACAAGTAAGCAACTAGTTCCAACAATGGAACATGCATATGCTCAATGCAAGGAGGTGCATGCAGTGCATGGACACTCAGGGGATTGTTTCCTCTTAGGGTATAAGGTGGCAAGCTGCAAAGGATATAATGAGGCTCTACTTGGTTGGTGATGCAAATTGCTAAGGTAATAGGATTATAATGTGAAAGCAGGAACCGACAATAAGCTCAATGTTGTAAGCATGAGAATGAGATGCAATTACAACTTAACTCCAAAGAATTTCCTTTTCTGTAAGTTTAGTCCCCTAGGCCCAAAAAAAGTATAAAACAATACCCAGGAGAAATCTTCTAGCCACTAGTGACTAGATTATTCCTTTCTTCGAAATTAGTCTACTTGGTCTGAAAAAGGGTTAAATGTACACCAAATAGGGGTCCTTTCAAATCCATTTAACAAGTGTGAAAGAGTCAAGTTCACTCGGCAATATTTTTGTTTTTTGAGAGAGTCGAAAAAGAGATTAAACAAGACTTGGGGATGTTGATCTAAGCAGCATAACATGGGGGAGGCCAAGGCTCCTGTGAAAGACTTCTATCGAAAGTCAGTAACTCACAGATAGCTAACACAAGCTTGGGAAAACCCAAAAATTGCCAATTCGAGGAGGATAAAATACTTGTAGAGGAGACTTTATCTACAATATATCGAAGAATGCCCTTTATCTGGAAGGGTGTAGAAGAAGGAAGGTGAGGCTCTACAATATCATTCCAATCAAAGGAAACCATCCTAGGACTTGGAGGGAGTGTACTCGAAGAGAGTGGAATGCTCCCTTGTTCAGATGGTACAGAATCA